>JAXIVJ010019052.1:5000-21038 GCA_036785665.1 Chirona hameri | reverse complement strand
TATGAATTGTGTACCGCCGTACCGTGAGCGCGCCAACGCACGTGTCGGTGTCAGTTGATTGTGTACACTGTACCGTGAGCGCGCCAACGCACGTCGGTGTCAGTTGATTGTGTACCGCCGTACCGTGAGCGCGCCAACGCACGTGTCGGTGTCAGTTGATTGTGTACCGCCGTACCGTGAGCGCGCCAACGCACGTCGGTATCAGTTGATTGTGTACCGCCGTACCGTGAGCGCGCCAACGCACGTGTCGGTGTCAGTTGATTGTGTACCGCCGTACCGTGAGTTAGCCAAACTCTGCTGAAGATAACTACGCATCTCAAACTAAAAATATGAAGGGCGCAAAAACATGACAGGATCTCAGTCATCTTCAATTGGATCAGCATTAGATATCAGCGTAAAACATCATGCATACACTGTCAAAATAGTGTGTTTTGATTTAGTGGCAGCGTTCCTCAAGCCAAAATTTACAGCTGAAAAAAGCACGGCGACATCGCGGCTTCCCCATGACTAGCCTCATCCGCGTCGCTGTCAGGTCGGTGAGTCAGGTGAGACGGCGACAATTATGGTGCTGTTTGTGCCAGTAACGACGCGATTCAAGTATGTTTACGTTGACCAAGGCCTTAGTTGACTGCTTCTAGATGACGCGGTATCGTGTGGCTGGATATTGATATTGAGCCAAAAACTTGACATTGACATGCACTGAGATAAATTTTCACTCCCAGCCTACTCTACTCTACTACTCTACTCTCCTACTACTCCATACCTATCCGCTTTCAGTGGTGAATTATAATTTGTTTTACTCCCAGCTTACTCATCTACTCTTCTATTACTCCCGCATATTCGCTTTCACCGGCGCGATATGCACAGGCCTTAGAGGTAGGAGAGTCGGACGGGAGTAAACATTTGCCCACAATACTCCCCACAAAAAAAAAACACGGACCTACTCCGATCCCATCATATGGAAACCCCCAATGCACTCCCTACCTTGCCCAAAGTTAGGCCAATGTTAGCACATGTTTACTCCGGAAATACCCCCTATTATTGAGAGTTTCGGGTAGTGTCGTGTCGCGTCCGCCATGTTGAATTGCGTGGTTCCAATGTCAGACTGTTTTGCGCGGTTCGTGTACCCTTCAACTGAAGTATTAAGGTATGCTAATTTGTTTGTATCGATTTCAACCTCGCATATTTTTTCCCTATGAGAGAGTGAGATAAACTGTGTGTGTCTGTGTTACAAATTCGATTATATTTCCGGATACCCAGGCCAGCCTATAATTGTAATGAAGGCAATCTGCAAACCTATCGCAATATAACTATATGGTCTGTTCACATATATGCTGCCTTATTTAATATGCAACATGTAAGTTTATTTGACTTGAGTCCATTTTTGCTTCGTAAAATTTCAGTAAACCTAACTCTTACTCTCTTGAATATCTCAGACTTTGGGCATAATTACAGAGTTAGGTAGTTATAATTAGTTAGACTTCCCCCACCAACTTTTAAGAAATTTGAAGGGCTTCTTTCTTACATTAACATTAAAGGGGTTATGTTTGCCCATAAGATGATACAATTATTATATTTTGCCACACCGACCTTGGAAAAGCTCCACGTGTAACTCAGACATAGGTACTTGAGTAAGGTAAAATATATAAATTTACAATATATTTCAGGGTTTCCACATCAAAACTTATAATGCAGTACTTCTAACGTAAAAACTTCCAAGCCAAAACTTCCATAGGCAAAACTTCTATGCGTCAAAACTTCTAACAGTCAAATCTTCTAATGAAAAAACTTCCAAGCGTCAAAACTTCCAATGCAAAAACTTATAAGCGTCAAAACTTCCTAGCGTCAAAACTTCTGATGAAAAACTTCCAAGCGACAAAACTTCTAATGAAATTACTTCCAATGCAAAAACTTACAAGTCAAAACTTCCAATGCAAAAACATACAAGTAAAAACTTACAATGCAAAAAAAATGCTAAGCATCCTAACGTAACCTAACCGAAGTTATTTCATTGGAAGTTTTGTCGTGAAGAAGTTTTTGCTTTGGAAGTTTTGACATAAGAAGTTTTGTCGCTTGGAAGTTTTGCCATTACAGTTTTTCCGTTTAGAAGTTTTGGGATTGGAAGTTATTTCATCGGAAGTTTTGTCGCAAATAAGTTTTCCCTTAGAAGTGTTTCCATTGGCTGTTTTTGCGCGTGTAAGTTTTTACTTGGAAGTTCTGTCGTTAGAAGTAATTCCTTAAAAGTTTTGTCTGCACACCATATTTCAGCTCAGTATTGGTAAGCTGCCATATGTATAAACACACTGTTCAATACAATAAGAATAAACAAACACATCTTTGATAAACACACCTTTAATAACTTATGTCGGAGACAGTGACACCAGCCCCACTGATAAATTGCCATGTCATGAATTTGAATTTCAATGAATACATTGCATTTCATGTCATGACAATGTGTTTTATTTGCAAGAATAGCTGTTTTCCTGGTGATTTATTTGAAATACCTATTATAGCCTAAGTTACAGTAGTTAATCGTATGGAGCTTGGTGCTTAAGGATACCTATATAGGTTAAAACCAAGGTGTTAAAACCTTGGTGTCGGACAGCTCCAAAAATTGGATGTCGCCTTTGGTAATGGTTTGCTATCTTCACTTCATGCCCAACATTTGTTAATACAAATAGCATGAATTTGTCTAGCCTTCGGCGTGTCTGACCTTTAATCAGTTTGCCCTATATTCACTGAATTTGTAAGCATTACATGGCTGTCTGATCTGGTATTATTAATTATAACAGGAGATAGGTTTAACTACCATAAGTTTGGATTGCCAAAGGCTGGACATGTTTCGGTAATACTTCAGTAATTCACCTTTCCAGGTAATGGTGCTCTTGAGTTCCCTAATGGAAGAAGAGAGTAGTATTACAACAGACATAAAAGTGTACCAGTAATACCAAAGCTATGACGTAACCAAAAACGATATATGATCGAGCCTGACCTAACCTTTACAGCAATTACGGTCGCAGGGACCCACGTTTAGAACGCCCCGCTCGCATTCGCTTGCTGCGGTGTAGAACCTACCGGGGGAGGGGGGGGGGGGGGGGGGGTGTCGCCCCCCAGACCATCTGGTAGAGTCAACCCACTTTTCAGTCTGTCATATTATTAGGGTCAGCTGACTACTCTTCTTATATTAGGGACCTCAAGAACACCATAAACTGGGGAGGTGAATTACTGAACTGAACTAATGAACCCATGTTTGTGGTCATGTTAATGTAGGGATATGCCTAGAGCACTATTTACATAGTAATCGTGATGTTTTCATGGTTTCAGGTAGTTTGAACCTACAATAGTTCATCATCAGCCCCCTTCAAGTGTCACGTGACCTTAACGGGGCGGAGCATGACCATATATGGCAGGTTCAAAGGTTGATTTTTTTTTCGCACTTTGGCTATTGTTTTGCAGCACTATTGTTTTGCCGGTTTAGGGGTGTAGGCATTGTTTTGATCACGCGATACATTTCTTATTGCTAATCAGTCAACTCCTCATATTAATTTATTACTGACCAATATATCAATATTGGTCGGTAATAAATTAATATGAGGGGTTGACTTTATATATGTCAATATCAATATTAACAATTTCTTATTGCATTAGCTGAGGTAGGGCTTGGTCACATGATAAATGCAGCCATGTTTTGTTTGTATTGAATAGGGAGGGTCTAAAAACTGCCCAGATTAGCAGGCAAGCCTATGCTCCGAAACTACTGGACCGATCTGAGTGATTTTTTTCTTCTCACCATTCAATTTTAACTGGTCGGAATGGGTGCCGTTTTGCGTGTTATTCACTTTAGTCCAATCTAAATGAACCAAATTGGATCAACACTTTTAGTTCAAATTTGCAGGCAAGCCTATACTCCGAGGCTTTGGGACTGATCTGCGTGATTTCTTCACCATTCTATGCGCGTGGTGCAAAACGGTGCCGTTTTGCGTTTTTTTTACAGACTGGTTCACCTTAAGTGGACCAAATCGGACCAAAAACCACCAAAAACCGTTGCAGGCAAGCCCACGTTCCGAGGCTATGCAACCGATCTGCATTATTTGTTTACCATTCGATCTGGCGTGGTCCAAAACGGTGCCCTTTTGCGTTTTATGCAGACTTGTTCATTTCAAGTGGACCAAATTGGACCAAAACCACCAAAAACCGTTGTAGGCAAGCCCATGCTCCGAGACTATGGAACCGATCTGCATGATTTCTTCACCATTCGATCCGGCGTGATCCAAAAGGGTGCCGTTTTGCGTTTTATACAGTCCAGGCGTTTCAAGATCCTAGGCATCCAGGTTCTATGGATCCAAGATCCTAGAAGGTAATGCTAGCATTGCTCTCATTTGTCCAGAACCAAAAATAATAATGGTGTTTTCTATATTATTTGTGGAATATTTAATGATGCCTTGATTCCATTATACATCAAATAGGCAAAACATCAATTGTCAATAAGAATTTGCAGCACCCAGGAAAGCAGCAAGTGACATTGGTGTATCCAGAACGGTGGTGGTGGTGTGTGTGTGGGGGGGGGGGGGGGGGGGGGGGCGGCACAGGTGGTTTGGGGGAAAATTCCATAAATTATCACACACTTGCGAAAACTCATCGGATTCACTTGCTTATGCATTGCTAGCTGATTTAAAACAAACTTCCCTTAGTAAAAAGTTGCTTAGATTGTCTTCTATATGAAACAAAATATGTCAATTTTGTGCCGATTTCAGGCGGTTTGGGGGCCATGGCTGCCATGGCCCCCTGGATCTGCTAGTGGCAAGTGATGCCATCAAATATCAGTAGACGATGCAATGTCACACGGTTCTGGAGTACAATTATTCAGACACCACCATCTTCATTGGCGGATCCAGAACGGTGGTTTGGGGGGGAAATTCCGAAACTTGCCACAATTCAGAAAACTCATCGGATATCGCTTGCTTATGCAACATGCATTGATAACTGATTTAAAACAAACTTTCCTTAGTAAAAGTTGCTTAGATTGTCTTCTATATCAGGAAATGTCTAAATTTTGTGCCGATTTCAGTTTTTGTTTTGCGGGGGGGGGGGGTGCATGGCCGCTACACGCCCGCCCCCCCCCCCCCCCTTGGATCGGCTAGTGTGTGTAGCACTCATTGTAACAATCACAAAATGTGTTATGTGTTGACAAAATGTGCTGTGTGTTGACACAATGTGCTGCGTGTTGACACAATCTGTTGTATGTTTACAAAATGTGACAGAGTGCCGATTTTTATAAATGTTGTTAGTCACCGAGGCGTGAGAGAAACCTTATTTTTAGAGTAATTATCCATAAGAGCGCGAAAAATGGCCCGTGGCCCCCCCTCTGGACCCGCCCATGGACACAGAACATTGGTTTTAGGAAAGCATATGTGCATTGGAGATGCACTTTACAGCTAACAACTTTGAAAAGCTGGTGAGGTACAGTACTTCAAGCAAGGTTAGCAAGTCGGCCCCAATCAATGTGGTGAGAATGTTAACTTTTTGACCAAAAGATAGTCTTATCACAAGCTTAGCTTTTAATTTTCTACTGAATCTGGGTAGACAAATATCCATTTTATGTTGTGGTGGCCAGACATTGTGGTGTCATGGCCAGACATTTGAGCCCATGGTGTCCAAATTCAGAGACTTAGATGGCATTGAGGGATGTCAAAATTGTATGTCTTCTCAAAAATTATAGCATGCAGGAGGTGTCTGGAACTAAAAACACGAAAATGAGGTCAAAATAGTCATGTTTTTAAAGCTTGACACCCCATTTCATGCTATCACATCTGGCAACATGAAATACTTTTGACATCCCTCTTCCTAACTTCCTGAATTTGGCCACAATGTCTGAGCCAGGTGCACAAAACTACCTAAGTCATGCAACTGGACAGTACCATACTGTGCATGATTGCATTACAGCAGCAATTGTTGAAATTAGTTGCACTGTGCCACTTTACAAATTATTTAGCAATGAGCAACTGACGAACAATGAGCAATGAGCACCTTATACCTACAATGTCACCTAGTTTTGAAAGCTGGAATCAGTTAGATAACTACAAAAGGACAATGATACCTGTTAAAAAGGGAACAAAAAAATGACAATGATACCTGTTAAAAAGGAACTGAAAAGGATAATGATACCTGTTACAAAAAACAATGGAATGTTAATATTCTCTCTCACATGGATAGCATCTTCATATACTTGCAGGCTGAAACTTAGTGGCCAAGAAAAATTCACATTTTGGCAGGAACAACATTCAACAATGCAGGTGGCCATAGGATGGCCTTCGTCCCTCTTGTGGATATGCAATTCAATATTTTCATGGCAAAGCATGAAATAAAATGTATAGGTATATACTCATTGTTCAAACACAGAACACCACTGATGCATTCATGGGCTCAAGATTTTGAGATTCTGTTAACAACAGGGCATGCATGGGTGGAGCTTTTCTTAAAAAGTTGGTGCGGCAAAATGTCATATTGGTTGGGTGTTTTGCATGGTTGAAGTTAAAATTGACCATTTTAATGCCAGGAAACCTTCAAATCTGATAAAAGTTGGTGAGGCAAACCACAAGTTGGTGGGGCAGTGGCTCCACCATTTGAATAGGAAACTCCACCCGTGATGCCATGTGCAGTGATAGTTTGCCAAAAACACATAGGGTAAGTAAAGGTGTAATATCCAGTCAGGTGAGACCACCTGAACACTAATAGTATAAGTCTGGTATTTTGGCATGTAGTTAAGGTATAGTACTTTGATAGTCAAATACAAATAATTGAACACAGGCAGTTTTTAACCCTCTTGCGTGCAATCATCTAAGCATGACACTTATCAGGACACTAATGTTCAGATAAAATATTGCATACGTGCTCAGACTTTTGGTTGATAAATCTTTGCCAATGGCGGGCACCCTCAGGAATTCTTGTGCACCCTCTGGGAAGTGGGAATTCAGCCTGGCTCAAGCCAGGGGCCTGGGGTTACCTATTGTTGGTAAAAAAAAATCAGATTACTTACAGATGATCAATATAAAAAGAAATACTGACCACAGAACAAAGTGCTATCATCACTTTCCCTATTATGATTATATATCACATGATGGGGTAAAAGTCCAATCTTTGGACACGTCCTAACCTCAGACTTTTCATGCTATCAGAGTGCAGACAATACTGACTCACAGTGTTTTAGTGTGTCTGTATTGTTTTAATTCTGATAACATGAAAAGTCTGAGGTTAGGTGTATCCGGGGTTACAACAGTTGTTGACCGTACAGCACATCATACATGTCAAATGTTATTTTCTCATTACTTAATATCAATGAATAATGAATATAGGTACAAGTTCTATACTTCAATTTTCATTTTTGTCCTAATTATTTTTAAAAGCTCTCATTCAACAGTCGATGATTTTACTAAAACAAAATAATTTTGAACAAGTACCTACCAACACAGGATTATCCATCTTCCTATACTCTAAATCAAAATATATCGGACTAGCATTGTAAAACATTGTAAATCAAATATCCATGTTTCAAAACCAAAGCGAATTCAAACAATGGAATCGGATCAGGGGCCCGGGAACAGGGGGGGGGGGGCAGCGGGGGCGCTTGCCCCCCCCCCCCCAACATCTGGACCGGGGGGGCGGTGCCCCCCAACTTTGGTGAGCAGAAATTTCCCTAAAAATGAGCTCTTTCAACTTTCTTCACAAAAGTTATATAAAATATGGAAGCCTCTTATATAAAATTATTATTTATTATTATATTTTTTTATAAAGTTTTATAAAATATGAAAGTCACTTCATTTTTTCCGTTTTCTTTTATAGCATGTCATAAGTATTATTATTATATAGCTTTGACTTTATAGCAGTATCGTATACCTTTCTTTTCCTTCCTTTTCCTTTTTCCATTGTGTCCTATGAGATATAATGGCAAACTTTGGTAGCAGTACATTTGGCAGCAGTTGTCTGCTTGGTGCGTCGTCGTTAAGATAACGCACTGACGGCGATACACATCTGCTGCATTTTGTTTATAAGTTTATCTCACGTCAACGTTACGGATGCGGTCAAACTGCCGTGCGGCGCTCTAGCTGTCCTCTCTGTCTGCTGACGGGGCGGCAATTGCAAGCAAGGGTTATCGTACATGTCGTAGGTTACCGTGATACAGTGATGAAGCGGTCGGTGCAGCCCACACTCGCGGGCTTATTCAAGAAAAACAAACGTCAGGCGTCAGGTACGAGTATTTTATCAGACGACAGGCGGGTTTACAAAGGCATACGGTTCATAGTAGGCAACGGGGGGGGGGGGGGGGGTGGCATGACCCCCACTTTTACATAATTTTTGCTTTCTATGGTAACCCGCGCCGTGTCGGGGTGGGGCGTTTAGACGCCCCCCTAAGGTTTTTCGAGGATAGCGAAAAAACGGCGGCGCGCCGTTTTTGCCGTTTCAAAAAAGGCGTACGGCGCACAGCGCCGCCGTTTCAGCCGTCTTTTTTGGCACACCTGCTCGGGCATCAATTACCCACATTGTGTGCAATTCTTGACCACAGGTCATCTCAGGTCAGGTCACGTGACCACACCTCCAAATAAGTTTGCGGTCGTACCACAGCCGCAGTTTTTGGCCGATCGGTTTCAAACTTACAGGATTTCATCAGGTCATAGATACATACAATTCGAATATCTAAGATGTTGTATATCGGTGACTTAAGGTCACCGGTCAGATTATGTTCGTGACCTCCCATTATAATTCAATGGTAAATATTAAAATGTTTCGTTTTCCGGGGATACGCATGATATCAGTCCAATTCCTTCTGGATCATGTTATCATAGGCTATTATTGATGATCCGGGTTACATTTTTGTTCAGTGACCCCTACAGGATCAGCCGAGGTCAGCAGAGGTCACCAACACTTTTTGTGTCAATAACTCTAGATAGAATGAAGATAAAGAAGTAAAATCGGCATCAATGTGTTTGTCTCGTCGAGAAACGTCTCCCAATATGCAACATGACCTACTTGGGTCGCCACTTGATCTTGACCTGAGGTCAAATTTCTAAGTTAACCTAAACTGGTCCAAATTAATGTGATTCGAAGCGCGTTGACGAGACAACATGATGGCGTCAAAATTATTGTCGTATCTTTATTAAGTAAAAAGTTATTTCCGAACGTTTTGCCAAACAATAGCTATTTTGACATTTGATGACCTCTGGAGCCTAAACTATTGATCTGAGATAACATTTCATAACGGGATATGATTAATTATTTCAAGAGCTTTCGATTGCTTCCTTCCGTTTGTTCCTAGCTATCATAGTTCCCGATATATTTGGAGGTTTCTGGAGAAACGTCCTAAAACTGGAAAATCTGACCTTTGGTGACCTCTGGTGACCTCAATATTGACCTGAATCAAAACATGTTAAAATAGTTTCAAAGTTTTTTTGATGAGCTTTCGAAACGTTTCGGTTTTCCAATGAGGAAAATTTGAGAGCGAAAAGGTGCACCAAGAGTGAGAAGATTGCGCCAAAAAAAAATAGTTTCGCCCCCCCCCCCCCCCAACTTTAAAATCGTTCCCGGGCCCATGAATCGGATAGTCAAACAAGTTCAATTTCAAGCTAATCAAGGCCATAAATATAAGGTAGAACCGTCCCTGCTGCGCAATATCTGCCATGACGTCACCGATAGCATACTTATATCCAACATAGCAAGCTAAATATATGAGATACTACTTCACAAGTGACATACATGTAAAGTACATCATCAATAATGTATGTTTAGACAGTATCAAGTCTCATATTAATGACAAGGAAACTCACAGGGATCCAAAAAGTAATTTACCGGTGACGTCACCGGATGAATTTATTGAACAGCTTATAGGCATTGGGATGACAACGGCCTGCAAGCTAATCACACAGTTTGATTGTAACGCCATCCTTGCTTGGGGTGGCGTTACCATCAGAATCTTGAGATATCACTTGGTAAACCTCAAACGACCAAAACAATGTCTCATATTTCGCAAGGGGCCGGATAATTTCGTGAGGTATTTCCCAAGGCAGACGGGGGCCGCTCTTAAAATTCTGGCCGGCGCGCGGCGGTTCGCGGCCCCTATGTTAAAGCAATGGAAGTGGCCCGCGCCACGATCGCGGCCCAGAACGTTAGAGACATTTCAGGACACGTATTTTTGGCGATGATTTCTATCCGATACAAATATATCGGCCGAAGGCTGGGGGTGGTGGTATGTGGGGTTCACAACTAGCAATAATAAAGAAAGAAACTTGGCAGTTAATTTGAAAAGTATGTGTAGTTGTGCATTACTCTTTTCATAATTGATGACCACAGAGCAAAACAGATTGTTAAATTGGGACATTTTCGGCCCCGGAGCAAGTTCTCGTAGGGAATATTTTGGCGCCCACTACATATAGTAAGTTCGCACTTTTTAACACCCCTGCAAACCCGGGGAGTTTTTACATTTTGGGGTTAGGTAAGGGCCCCTCGACTGTCATTTGAGGGCCCTGTACCTATTAATCTTCAGTTAATGAGGCAACTGACGGGCACGGGGCCCCTGCCTTGGACCGGGTCCCCTGTGTTCAATACCCCTACCTGGGGCCCCTGTGTTCAGTACCACTACCAGGGGGCCCCCTGGCCGACAAAGGGGTTTCTGATAGCCTCAGGGGCCCCCGAGATGCCGGCAAGAGCAGACCTCTGGCTGTCATTGGGGGCGTGGGGGGGGGGGTGCCTATTCGCTTCCAGCTAATAGGGTCCCCTGTCTTGTACCGGGGACCCCCGACCCCTTGTCTGGCACCAGTGGCCTCCTGTACTCAGTACCACCACCCCTGGGCCCCCTGATCGACAGAGGGGTTACTCATTGTCTCAGGGGCCCTGAGGTGCGCAAGAGGCCCCCTTGTATCCGTCCATGGGTGCCCCAGGTGAGGATAATTTAAGACACAAAATTGTCTAATAAAAAAGTTAAACTGGACCAAATCCAGAGAGTTAAAAATTCGGGGTTGGTAGGTTGGGCCCTCGATTTGTAATAGGCCCTTTTCAGGGGCCTGGACAAATTTCCATGGGTCCAGTCGTCGCTCCAAGGGCCCTGGTCGTTCATCCATGAATCTCCAGATGGGTCTTGCAAGGGCCCCGGTCGACCCTCTAGGTGCCCCGGTCGATCCTAGATGATCCCAGCCGACCTTCCAGGATCCCCGGCCGACCCTCCAATGGATGATTTATTACCCGTTATCACATGGTTCTCGAAATAGGGTCTTATTTCCAAAGGGGCACATACGGCTAAAGGGGCACGTACGGACCTTTAGGGCCTCAGTGTAAGGGGGGGGGGGGGCAATTGCCCCGTTTTCTCTCCCCTGGGTACGCCTATGTACTGGATCGTATGACATAGCGATATTTAAGAACGAAGTCACCTGAGAAGGAATTTCACTTTCTGAAGGTCAGTACACACACGAAAACTGCTAACAAACGTCAAACGTACCTACGTATCAGCTGAAACAGATAATCAGGGAAAACACGATATGTTTTTAGCTGTCATCGTGAACACTCTCATATATAGCATCTTACCGTGTCTGAAGTTGGACAACGTCCTCACAAGTTCTGACCAGCAAATAGCTCATAGTCAAAGAAGCAAAGACATTGCATTTTGATACATTGTCAGTACATAACGTTTATGAAGTATTGCACCACCGTTAGGTCAATAACCTCCCCCGATAGCATGAGTTTTGAGATGAGGCTGTCAAAAATACCCTCACATAATGCAAGTACGTATTTGAAAGCCCACACGGGCCAAGGCCCCAAAGTTTCAACATCAACAGGCGCCGCTTTCTGTTCATGGTTCTCCGACACAACTCGTGTGTAGAAGAAAGATGGACATGTTCTAATCCGTGAAAGTGGCCACCACATCGGTTCGGTGTTGGAGCTGTGAAGAACGGAGCACGAGCGTGAATCCAGAGGCAGAGCTTGTAACTCCCACCGCAGCGAGCTTTCCCATTCTGGGAGTCAGTTTCAGGCTAATCAGGTCGACAATTATGTCTACTCGCATGATTCATTACCCGCTGGATGGGTGATAATGCGCACGAAAGCCGTGGCGCTCACACGAACGTCATGTTGACGCGTTTGTTTTCGAGTTTGCGTTCCCGTGGGGTTTTACTTTCCTTTCGTTTTATTGTGTCGCGCGATGGGCGGTTCCAGGGGCGCGGCGAGGCCGTTCCAGGGGCGCGGCGGGCCCGTTCCAAGCAACTACCTGTAGCTTCCAGGTTTCCACTCTTTCGTGATAGAGCAGTGTTGGAAACCCACTGCGGTGGATTATGCATGTGACACTTTAATAAACTTCCGGGTAATTATGCTCGTAGTACAAACTATATCCTTGTGGCAAATTGGCGCAAAACATGGAAGCAACTTCCCATAAATATTATCAGTACGTATTGCGTCGTTCTGTGCCTGCGGCTGTGTTTGTTTGTCACTAAGTTAAGTTCTCTTTATGTTAGCTGCGTCGTCAGATGGCTGAACACTCCGGTTTACTGTAAACGCTGCTAAGTTACTAATATTTACTCACATCAGTGGAACAATGGTCATTTAAAATGTACACAGGTAGAGCGTCATTTCTCCATTCCATCACGACAGTTAGCAGGGTCGGAGACAACTCGGTGGTTCAATTTGAGGCCACCTTTCATCTCTTATATTGAGACGTAACTTTCACATGGAAACAATGATACTATTTATCATGCATTTAAATGTCTCCCGAAAAAAAGGAACTCGCCCGCACTTTACGGTGCAATGAGCTCCCCAACACAGGTATGAGCCTTCTATTGATTATGTTGGGTGGACGGGTGCCGTCTGCCCGGCGGCAGTAACTTCCGGTCCCCCTAGCAGAGAGCGGACCGCCGCGGCTGACCGGGCGTGTTTAAAGCCCCGGGAACGGTGGCACGCCGGGCAATTTGGCCGCGGTAATTGGTGGACGGCGGGCGGCTTTGTCGGAGAGGCAAGAATCCATGTGTTTTACGCCGGGTTCTCACGGGTTGCGAGCACGGTCCAGCGCTCCTGGGCTCCGCTGCCTGCCAACTGTGCAGTCATGATGGAGCACCTAGGTATTCACGGTGTTAAAGCGCGCAGTACTCGCCTCCCGTGCTGGTCATTCACGATTATCCATGGGAATATTTCTCCTTATTGACGGTGTGAAAAAAATAACCGCGAAATTTCGCGTTGTTTCCGTTCAAGATCGCTGTTCCAATAAATCCGTTTATCACTAGGTTAATAACACATGTATCACGCAACACAATCGTTTGCGAGTAGCCACGCTGACCAGCGTTGGTAGACACTGGAGCGCGCGCTGTTGAGTGTAGTGTCGGGGCATACAACTCACACCGTGACTGGTGACACGGCTTTCACACAAGGCTGTTTACGTCCTACTCCGAGCAGGAGCCGCGCAGCAGTTGAGATCAACATCTGACTGCGGCTCTAACTGCTAAGTACGGCGGCTACACTGGACAGGAAAGAGCTCAGGTTTCTCTGGGCCGCTCGTTCCAACGCTCTTTACCGGCGTTGACCGCCGATATGGCACGATTGTACCGTAAACACAAACGCAAGACGAGCAGGTAATGGACTCAGAACATCCACCCATTACACGTGATCATACCCTGGGAAACTCCGAACGATGCCGTTTTTCCTCTCTTTTTCTCTGCATCTCTGCGCAGTGACCACGCGTTGGAGAAGTTAGCATACTGACCTCTGCTATCGCGATGGCCGCATGGACTCTGGCCCTTTTGACTGTACCAGTGTGAGCGTTGACGGGGCACCGATCAGAAGTGGTGACACGGGGAGTGAGCCCGTCACTTACCGGCCGCTCTGCCGGCGCACAAAAAGTGCGCCACATTCCAACCTAACTGCCGCCGTCCGGTGTGTCTGTGAGCTGTGTGCGGTGTGTGTACCCACGGCCGCGGGCCGTGCGGCGCCCGGTGGCAGCTCGCCGCTCCGTAATTTGTCCCCAAATGATACGGCGGCCCGGCGGCGGCGGGAGGGTCACCTGGCCCTTCCGACGCTGCTCGTGAGAATCGCAGTGGGCTGGCCGAGGTGGGTTAGAAGTTCAGAACCGCCCACACTAAGTTCCACCCTTACATCCTGGCCGCACCCTAAAACTCCATCCATGCAAGGTCCTTTTACTTCTTGTGATTACATGTGTGCTACCAAATCCGCCCGACTGTGTCATTTACACGTACTTTTGATGTCGTGGCTTGATGAAAACCTTGTCGTGGTTTGATGAAAGCGGGCACTCCTCTTAGCACGTGTTCCATGACGCATGTAGCGGTACCGGACGGACTTTTCAGCAAATTACCTCCAAAGATGTCACCGAAGCCCCGACACTGCGCCAGCACTCCTTGTCTGTTTGCCAGGTTGTTCGTGTTCACGTCAGTTTACGGATCATTTTTCCCATGTTTGACATTATCGAGCAATGTTCCCATTTGCGAAGACATCGGTCCGAGTAAAAATATCACACTAAAATATCCGGAAAATATACCTAAAGTACAAACATTCATCTGAGAGCCTCTAGCCTCCGCCGCAAATGAACACATCAGATCGCTCGATAATGTTCCTGGCGGGGGTGGTGACTGGTGACGGAACAGATCGGACCTCTGACGTCACGCAACAAGGCTGCTAGTGACGTCACGGCGTAACTAGGTCCGTGTCACGTGCACCGGATTCCCCAGCCATAACTCCGACTGGCAGTGATCGTTCCAATCGCTGGAAGGAGAACACCGCGGCACGGCTACCCGATATGAGCTGGCGGATGGGAGTGGGTGGCGGAGGGGGGGGGGGGGGGGGGGGGGGGGGGGGGAGGGGCTCAGTCGTGATTCGCGACACCAGGAATGTGTTGTGGAATGGCTGGCGGTCTGACGGGGCCTTTGTCTTGGCACGTGGTCAGATGCCGCGCTGCAGGGAGAGGAGGGGCGGGGCCGGGCGGGAGGGGGAGGAGAGGGGCGGGGCCGGGCGGCAGGGAGGCCTTGCGGAGAAGATTGCTTCCCGACGATGTAAAATCCGCCGCCGAAGATAATATAAGACACATGTCATTAATTTTCAACTCAAAAGAAACATCATGTTGCTGCAAGTGCAAGTGGATGAACACACTTTAAAACCATCTGTCACGTCGAAATTTCTCCCTGACCGATAGAAGGTCCGCCGCCGAGAAGAACATGAAACAAGTGCTATAAATGTTTTCCACATTTAACATCATGTTGCTGCAAGTAGATGAAAACATTCAATTCAAAAGCATGTGCCAGCTCGATACTTTCTTGACTGGTGTAAGATCTGCCGCCGAAAAGAACATTAGACACGTGTGTCGTTCATTTTTAACAGTGACATCATGTTCGCTGCACGTGGATGAAAACATTAGAAAACCTGTCATTTCGGAACTGCCCCCCCCCCCCTCTGATCGATGTAAGATCTGACGCCGAAGAGAACGTGACAGGTGTCATTATTTTATTTTCAACAGTTAATACCATGTTTGCTGCACGTGGATGGGAATATTACAAAAAATATGTCAGGTCGGAATTGCTCCCTAACCGAAGTAAGATCCGCCGCCGAAAAGAACATTAGACACGTGTATCGTTATTTTTTCAACAGTTAACATCATGTTTGTTGCACTTGGATGAAAACATTAAAACACACTGTCAGTTCGGAATTGCCCCCTGATCGATGTAAGCTCCGTCCCAGAGAGAACATAAGTTACGTGCCATTACTTTTTCAACCATTAATTTTATTTTTTTTCCACGTTAACACCATGTATGCTGCACGTATAGATTAAAAATGGGGAAAATATACCATTTTCCGAGCGCTCTACATTAATCTCGTAACCATGTCAAAGTTCCGCCTTAACCAAAAATAATACTCGGTGCCAAATTATTGTTTTTACCAGATCGTTTTGAAGCCATGTGCATGAGGTGTTCACCTGTATAGAACACCTCGCCCAGCGCCTGACGTAGATACGTTATTACCGAGCGGGTGCGAAGCGCTCGTGAGGTTTCTCGTCAACTTACTAGA
>JAXIVJ010019052.1:0-2500 GCA_036785665.1 Chirona hameri | reverse complement strand
AAAACTCTGCTGGGCACATCCTGTTGGACGGTGGGGTTGCCTGTGATACCGATACTGGTCCGAACCTGACCGTCACACTCGGTCTGCAGTCAGCCGCATGGCCAGCCGTGAGAAGACCGGCAGCCCGTGCCGATCACGCGCAGCATTACCGACACCACCGTGCGAAGATGACGCGTGACGTCACTGGTCCCGGGACCGGAACTCGGCGGGGGTCGCTGAGCTGCGACGGAGGCTGTCAGAAGCAGGATGTGGTGAGCGGTGTGGAAGGCTGCGGAGGGAAGCTATGTTAACTGTCCGAGTCTTGCAGAAGGATCTATTACTTTTGTATGACTAACATTTCCATGGAAATATTAACCTTTCCCACAAAAATGGAGTTATTACTTGAAATCGACAGACGAGACCAAAACATATTGTAAATTGATCACATTTTGCATACAAACATTCCTATCGAAAGATATTTCAAGTTAAAATTGATTAGCGTACTTTTAACGACCGGTATTCTCAAGTACTTGGTAACGAATTTCGGTTCCCACGACAATCCGGTATTGCTTTTTGACGAAATGGTATGGAAAATATGTCTTGCACTCTGTATATTATGATTATGTGCCCTACTATCCTTAACAATCAACAAACATTGAATAACAAGGTGTCCAAATTAGCAGTTAACTTATGCACCTAGCTAGAGGCAGCGACCCTCAACTTTTAGAAGCAATCGTCATAATGATTCATTTATTTTTAACATTAGGAGTTTTGATTGTTTTGTCTCTAGCTGTATATAATACCTACAATGCTTTAGCTTATCAATACAAAAACACTTTTTCGCAAAACAATCAATAAACAATAGAAAAAGTGGCAATGAAATCGAAGGTTCATTTATGCACCCAACTGCGACCCATTTAGTGTGGGCGATTTGTTTCAGGGACATTGTCCAACGTTGAACAGATTGAAACAAAAGTGCCTGATATGTCGCGCTCCCAATAGTGATGGGAAAAACACTGACCATGAACTACGAAAGAAGTATATGTACATACCTGTTTTTTTTTTTTCTTAACCGCGTTTTTTTCTTAACCCGTTCGGCTTTGCGCCGAACACCAACTGCAGGGGGGGTTGATTTCCGCCCCCCCCCTAAGATCTCGAAAACTAAGCTATGTAGCGAGAAGCGGAAAAAGGTATTTGATAGCTTGATACATGTTCTATCGAAAGTATTTCAGTGTTGTTTTAGGTCAGGTCAAAATTGAGGTCACCAGAGGTCATCAAAGGTCAAATTTTCCAGTTTTTTTTCCTGTTTTAGGACATCGCTCCAGAAATTCCCATATATCTCAGAGAAACGATGCTCGTTAGACACAAACGGAAAAGGAAAACGCCAGCCAGTGAAAATTGCAATCGCTAAAGTGTCCTCAGATTTGATCTCAGGTCAATATTTGAGGCTCCAGAGGTCAAAAAGAAAAGAAAAACGTTTTTTTTTTTGCTAAATCGTGTTTTCCTATTAACTTGTTACTTAATAAAGATAACGGAAAACGGTTTACGCCATTGTGTTTATCTTGTCAAGGCGCTTTGAATGATATACATGGTGACCTTTTTAAGTCAACTTAACAATTTGACCTCAGGTCAAGGTCAAGTGGTGACCCAAGTAGGGCATGTTGCATATGGGAACACGTATCTCGACGAGACAAACACGTTGATGTCTTTTTTACTTCTCTATCTTCATTATGCCGGGAGTTATTGACAAAAAAGTGATGGTGACCTCGCATGGCCTCAAATGACCCAATAGGGGTCACTGAACAAAAATTACACTTGGATCATCAAGAATATCCTATAATAACATGATCCAGAAGTAATTGGACTAATATCATGCATATCCTTGAAATAGGAAGCATTTGTATATTTCTCTATTGACTTATTATGGGAGGTTAAGAAATTGACCTGACCTTAAGTCACCGATATCAAAATTCCGAGATAAACGAATAGTAAGTACTTATGCCCTTATGACATCCTGTAAGTTTCAATTTGATTGGTGATAAACTCTGGCTTTGGCACAACTGCAAACGTTTTTGGAGGTGGGGTCACTTGACCTGGTCTGGTGACCTGACCTGAGATGACCCGAGGTTATTTTTTTTCTCAAAGTGTGCGCAATTGATGTCCCTAACAGGTGTGCTAAAACCCAGGCGGCGCTGCGCGCCGCAGTTTTTTCGATATCTTTGAAAAACCTGAGGGGGGGGGGGGGGGGCGGAAATCAACCCCCTGCAGTGCGCGGGTTAATTTCCCCTACAAAATAATTTTCGAAATAGAAAGGGTTAAGATTTCGTTTTTCAATTGAGACTTGATCAATTTAATACCATACATGTTGCACAATATAATGACGAGAAATATATAAAAACGGCAATATTTCCCTCTAACTACCATGTAATGGTCTGTTGAGCAGAGGGCTGCGTGCGGGATAAGGTTTGGCTGGGTCTGCCGTTTTGAAGACTGGCAATACAAAATACGTGTTCAACATGCG
>JAXIVJ010019051.1:20000-21041 GCA_036785665.1 Chirona hameri | reverse complement strand
CACAGACAGACACAGACACAGACAGACACAGACACAGACAGACACAGACACAGACAGACACAGACACAGACAGACACAGACACAGACAGACACAGACACAGACAGACACAGACACAGACAGACACAGACACAGACAGACACAGACACAGACAGACACAGACACAGACAGACACAGACACAGACAGACACAGACACAGACACAGACAGACACAGACACAGACAGACACAGACACAGACAGACACAGACACAGACAGACACAGACACAGACACAGACAGACACAGACACAGACAGACACAGACACAGACAGACACAGACAGACACAGACACAGACAGACACAGACACAGACAGACACAGACACAGACAGACACAGACACAGACAGACACAGACACAGACAGACACAGACACAGACAGACACAGACACAGACAGACACAGACACAGACAGACACAGACACAGACAGACACAGACACAGACAGACACAGACACAGACACAGACAGACACAGACACAGACAGACACAGACACAGACAGACACAGACACAGACAGACACAGACACAGACAGACACAGACACAGACAGACACAGACACAGACACAGACAGACACAGACAGACACAGACAGACACAGACACAGACAGACACAGACAGACACAGACACAGACAGACACAGACACAGACACAGACAGACACAGACACAGACAGACACAGACACAGACAGACACAGACACAGACAGACACAGACACAGACAGACACAGACAGACACAGACACAGACAGACAGACACAGACAGACACAGACACAGACAGACAGACAGACAGACAGACAGACACAGACAGACAGACACAGACAGACAGACAGACAGACACAGACAGACAGACACAGACAGACAGACACAGACAGACAGACACAGACACAGACAGACAGACAGACACAGACACAGACAGACAGACACAGACAGACAGACACAGACAGACAGACACAGACAGACAGACAGACACAGACAGACAGACACAGACAGACAGACAGACACAGACAGACAG
>JAXIVJ010019051.1:5000-10000 GCA_036785665.1 Chirona hameri | reverse complement strand
CCGGCGTCGTCCGTAGAGTGGTCTGGCGGTCCGCCGCTGGCGTCGTCCGTAGAGTGGTCTGGTGGTCCGCCGCCCGTCGCCCGTAGTGTGGTCTGACGGTCCACCACCGGTGTCGTCCGTTGTGTGATCTCGCTGCCTGTCGTGGCTGGTCTGGCCTGGCGGCCCGCCACCTGCCGTCTGCTGTGCTGGTCTGGTGGTCCGCCGACCCTCGCCCGTAGTGCTGGTCTGGCGGTCCGCTGCCTGTCGTGGCTGGTCTGGACTGGCGGCCCGCCACCTGACGTCTGCTGTGCTGGTCTGGCGGTCCGCTGCCTGTCGTGGCTGGTCTGGGCTGGCGGCCCGCCGCCTGCCGTCTGCTGTGCTGGTCTGGCGGCGCCGCCGCCCGTCGTCCATGGAGCCGGTCTGGTGGAGCTCCCGCCCGCCGTCCTGGTGTCAGGTGGTAAGGTGATGGTTACACGGGACTGTGGTCGGTGTGGGATGGGGACTGGGGGACTGGGGATGGGTGTTGACCGTTTGTTGTCGTTCAGAGGTATTGATGGTATGTAAGCATCTGACATTCCGGTTTATTTATAGATGCTTATGTCATATGTTCCGTTTTTTTTAAGTTTCGTTATCTTGTTACACCATCTTGTGTTTCATCTGTTTCATTCTCTTGATGCTTCTTTGTTTAATTAAGCATGTCCACGTAATTGTTAGGTAGGTATATTGATGAGCACGAGTGCGATTTTGGCCGTGCGCACGTTACACTTGCAATCGCTTTCCTGCAACTTCGGCCATGTCCGCTAGGGTTGTCTATTGGTTGTCTATTCCCAGAGATGTTATTACTTTACATACGTTACTGTATGAGCCACAGACAACCTGCTGTTAGTTTGCCATTGATCTGGTTGAAAGCGTGCAAATTCATCATTAATATTTTCAAGTAACGCCATATTGAAGTCGCCACTCGCCTGTATGTTCTTCATTGTTAGTTTTGTTTAATTTGCCTTGTGCTAAATTATATGTTACTTTCCCTCCTTATTGTTGTAATACGCACCCACTGCTGCGCTGCCGCCGCCCTAACGAGTGTAATCCCACTTTTCTCGGATCCCAGGCGCCGGGCGGCTCCAGTCGGATCAGCTACATCTTCAGCGCATGACACTACACCATCCAGTCTGCATGGAGACCAGCTCATCACCATATCGCACGTAAACATTAACTCCATTACATCTCGCTGCCGACTGGACGAGCTCTCACACTTCGCCTCTCTCAACAATATTGACATTCTTTGCCTCTCGGAGACCAAACTCGACAACGACGTTCACCGTTCACTTTTCACTCTCGACAACTTCCATGACCCACTGACCCGACATAGAGACCGACATGGAGGGGGAGTTGCCGTATATGTTCGCAACAATTTAGCTGTCAAAAGACTGTCGAATATTGATATGCATGGTATCGAATGGATTTGGTGCTTAGTTAAAATAGAATCAACTACTCTAATTATATGTGTAACGTACTTACCTCCTAATCTCCTAGCCTCTCAGTATTCTGATTTCTTAGACAAACTAAATGAAGGTATGGCATTAGCGATGGCCCACGCCCCTGATAACATTCTAATACTCGGAGACTTTAATGCAGGTAACTCGTATCTCAATTCTTCGTTTACTTCACACAGTCCAATAACACCACTTGATATTGCCATTTATGACGAATTTGAAGCGTTAAATCTTAAACAATTGATCACGGAACCAACAAGATACTCAACAAGCACAAACACTGCCAATCTACGCGATCTTCTAGCAGTATCTAACGACTCGCTGGTTATCAACAGTGGAGTCCTTTCTCCATTTTCTAATATTGATCACTTGCCTATTTTCGTTTCTCTTAAAATTAACAATCCCCCTTCGCCTACACAAAAACGACAGATTTGGGACTTCACTCGCACCGACATCGACAAACTAACAAGACTATTGACAGATACAGACTGGGACAGATTACTTGACTGCGACGTTGACACGGCAACTGAGAACATGACTGACGCTTTGATGACAGCTGCTAAAGAATGCATTCCTCAAAAATTCATTGTCATCAAGACCAAAGACAAACCTTGGTTTTCAAATGACTTAAAACGAGAAATACGAAAACGCGACAGACTATTTCGCATAGCCAAAAGACGCAACACCGACTATGACTGGGATCGCTGGAGGAGACAACGTAACGTAGCGACTGACACCAACCAACGACTAAAAGACGAACATATTAGAACAAAAGTAACGCAACTGCTAGAAAGAAAAAGAGACCCTCGGACATATCATAAAATGCTACAAGACATTATCGGCAGGAAACGTGACAGTAAAATCCCACCACTCATTCGACAAGACGGTGCACCCATCACAGACGACCTAGACAAAGCAACAATTCTAAACAAGCATTTCGCTGACCAAACACGACTTGACACAGAAGACAAACAGATACCGACGATCATCCCTCCTGAAACTGCGGTACCATTCCTGGCGGAGGTCCGAGTAACTGAGCCTGAGGTTCTCGGCATACTTAACAGCCTTGACATTAATAAATCATCAGATCCCGGCAAAATACCTAATAAGTTCCTCAAGATGTGTGCGCTCCTAATTGCCCTTCCTTTATCCAAACTATTTAACAAATCCCTTCAATCGGGAAAATTCCCCACATCTTGGAAAAAAGCATCTGTCACTCCAATTTTCAAACAAAAGGGCTCCAGTTCCGACCCAACAAATTATCGACCGATTAGTCTTCTTTCTAACATTTCAAAAATTATCGAGAAACTTGTCTTTAACAAAATATACGAACACCTTAATAACAATAATCTGTTGACTGAAAAGCAAAGTGGGTATCGTCCAGACCACAGCACGTATATTCAATTATTATATCTAACTCATGAAATGTATTCGGCATTAAACGCAGGCAATCAATTCACCGCCGTATTCCTGGACATCTCTAAATATTTTGATAAAATTTGGCATGATGGTCTAATAGCTAAATGTAAAATACAATTCAAAATCATTGGACCCCTTCTGGAATGGCTTGAAACATATTTAATCGGTCGATCACAAACGGTACGAGTCGGAAATTCAATTTCACCACCCGAGGAAATCCTTTCTGGCTGCCCCCAAGGCTCAGTGCTCGGACCTCTGCTAGCAATTATGTACCTAAATGACCTCTCCGGACAGACTCACAATGACGCTCTTTTTTACGCAGACGACACCTCTCTTTACGCATCTCACTCTCAGGACTCCGAAGGACAACTATCCATACAGACTGACCTGGATATCATTCAGCAATACGGACATGACTGGGCGATAAGCTTTAATACCCTTAAGACAGTACGACTTACATTCACGAATAGACATGACATTCCAGACATGAGACTAACATTTGATGGACAAGACATACCTGCAGAGACGAGCCACAAACATCTTGGACTTACGCTGTCAACTGACCTACACTTCAAACAACACATTAATACAATCATACGTACGATAAATAAAACACTAGGGCCTATTTATCCTGTGGCTAGATTTCTCCCACGATCAGTACTTGACAACATCTATAAGACTTACATAAGACCACACTTTGACTACTGTGACATTATTTACGACGGAAATATAACACTGACTGACGCCCAACGACTAGAATCTCTACAAAACCGATGTGCCAGACTCGTGACCGGAGCAATGTTTCGAACACCAACGACATCACTACTGAACGATTTGGGGTGGGAACGACTGACTACAAGGCGACTTATACATAAACTCATCTTCTTCCATAGACTTTATTATGATAATCCTCATCTACCTACATACCTGACCAACATACTGACAGACACAAGAATAAACGCAACTGGTCTTCGACTACGTAACAGCAGCCTTCTTTCTACCATACCAGCGCGTCTCACATCATTCTATCGCTCTTTTTTTCCCGCAACCATTCGAAACTGGAACCTATTGCCCATAACCCTACGTGACACTCAATCCCGTTCTCACTTTGCTCGTCTAGTCTGGCAGCGACTTGGAACACCAAAACCACCACTAACACACATGTACGGTACTAAAACAGGAAACACACTTCACACTAGACTTCGAATCGGATTAACAACACTTAACGTACATCTCTTTCAAATACAATATCCGGATATCACGAGCCCATCATGCAGATGTGGACATAGACGCGAAGATGCCGCTCATTTCATTTTCACGTGTCCCCTTTACAATGTCCAAAGAAATAATCTTATCACCAATATTAAAGTAGAAATTCCTCTTTTTGATAACTTTTCGACCTCTAAGAAATGTAACATTCTTCTGAATGGAAAGGGCCTAACCAAACACCAAGAATCATATGTCGCTTTTCACTTTCAATCATTCATCATGCAAACTCGACGCTTTCGTTCACCTTCATAACATACGTAATTAGCTTCACAACATTACACTGATCCGACTGCAGCTGCCTGGCGCCGGTGAACTTTGATGAATACGCGCGACACTCGGCGGGCGGGTGGCGGGGTCGGCGCGTTCGACAACGGGACCTTGGTTTCTTTTAGTTTGCTTGTGTTACACGATTTATCTTCGCTTTATGTATGTCTTATGTTATTCTGGAAAGGTGCTATGATTTAAGCGTAAGCTTTTGCGCCGATCCATTTTGTTGTGTATTGTATGTTTATTTGGTTTATTTGCAATAAATTTCTCTGAACTGAACTGAACTGAACACACACATACACACACATACACACACATACACACACATACACACACATACACACACATACACACACATACACACACATACACACACATACACACACATACACACACATACACACACATACACACACATACACACACATACACACACATACACACACATACACACACATACACACACATACACACACATACACACACATACACACACATACACACACATACACACACATACACACACATACACACACATACACACACATACACACACATACACACACATACACA
>JAXIVJ010019049.1:0-21059 GCA_036785665.1 Chirona hameri | reverse complement strand
GGCACAATTTAACTACAAATTCAATATATGCGGGTTAGGAAAAAAATCGGCCCGTTTCTCGGCGCATTTATGTGTTATGTTGCTACTTTCCTATATAATTGGGCAAAATAGTTCACTTTAGCACCTTTTTACCGCACTTTTAAACGCACAATATAGCCATTTTAGAGGTCCGTACCATACGCAATGCTACGCATTGATGAGAAAGCATATCCGGGGCATAAGACTCAATTTTCGCGCCGCGGCGCAATTTGTTTAAGAGTTCCAGGTCTTGAGCTTAACAAATATTACAAGTTGGTATAGCTGATTCCAATTGGTGTCGCTGGTTCCAAAGTTGATATGGCAGTTTGCTAACTCCAGCTCCTAAAAGTGGTATGGTCCATGCCATACCTGTTATACTGCTTTTTGCCATCCTTGTAACGTGCCTTTTCATTGTTTTTTTTTTGGGGGGGGGGTACCTTTCAACGCTTGGAAGGGGGCCCTTTCAACGCTCGGCAAGGGGCCCTTTCGAGGTGCCCCCCCCCCCCCCCCCACCCGGCTTCGTGCCTGGTCACGGCTTGCTAGTCACATGTCATCATATGCCGGTGCAGATTGTGTCGATGGTTCTCGTTTGCGCTGAACCTACAGCCGTCCTGTTTGCGCTTTGTTCGGGCGCCGCCCCTACCACCGCCTCTTGCCGAGCCGGGCTGCCGGTCCCAGCAGTGGTAAATGTCAGACCCGTCACCGTCTGACACGTGACCAGAGAGAGGGGCTGCCGAGCCGCGGCTGTTACCGCCGCCCCGGGTCGGGCCGGGCGCCCCCTGCCACCGTCTGACACGTGACCAGAGAGAGGGGCTGCCGAGCCGCGGCTGTTACCGCCGCCCCGGGTCGGGCCGGGCGCCCCCTGCCACCGTCTGACACGTGACCAGAGAGAGGGGCTGCCGAGCCGCGGCTGTTACCGCCGCCCCGGGTCGGGCCGGGCGCCCTCTGCCACCGTCTGACACGTGACCAGAGAGAGGGGCTGCCGAGCCGCGGCTGTTACCGCCGCCCGGGTCGGGCCGGGCGCCCTCTGCCACCGTCTGACACGTGACCAGAGAGAGGGGCTGCCGAGCCGCGGCTGTGGAGCCGCCCCGGGTCGGGCCGGGCGCCCTCTGCCACCGTCTGACACGTGACCAGAGAGAGGGGCTGCCGAGCCGCGGCTGTGGAGCCGCCCCGGGTCGGGCCGGGCGCCCTCTGCCACCGTCTGACACGTGACCAGAGAGAGGGGCTGCCGAGCCGCGGCTGTGGAGCCGCGGCTGTGGAGCCGCCCCGGGTCGGGCCGGGCGCCCTCTGCCACCGTCTGACACGTGACCAGAGAGAGGGGCTGCCGAGCCGCGGCCTGTTACCGCCGCCGCCCCCGGGTCGGGCCGGGCGCCCCCTGCCACCGTCTGACACGTGACCAGAGAGAGGGGCTGCCGAGCCGCGGCTGTGGAGCCGCCCCGGGTCGGGCCGGGCGCCCCCTGCCACCGTCTGACACGTGACCAGAGAGAGGGGCTGCCGAGCCGCGGCTGTGGAGCCGCCCCGGGTCGGGCCGGGCGCCCCTGCCACCGTCTGACACGTGACCAGAGAGAGGGGCTGCCGAGCCGCGGCTGTTACCGCCGCCCCGGGTCGGGCCGGGCGCCCTCTGCCACCGTCTGACACGTGACCAGAGAGAGGGGCTGCCGAGCCGCGGCCCGCCGCCCCGGGTCGGGCCGGGCGCCCCCTGCCACCGTCTGACACGTGACCACGTGACCAGAGAGAGGGACTGCCGAGCCGCGGCTGTGGAGCCGCCCCGGGTCGGGCCGGGCGCCCCCTGCCACCGTCTGACACGTGACCAGAGAGAGGGGCTGCCGAGCCGCGGCTGTGGAGCCGCCCCGGGTCGGGCCGGGCGCCCTCTGCCACCGTCTGACACGTGACCAGAGAGAGGGGCTGCCGAGCCGCGGCTGTGGAGCCGCCCCGGGTCGGGCCGGGCGCCCTCTGCCACCGTCTGACACGTGACCAGAGAGAGGGGCTGCCGAGCCGCGGCTGTTACCGCCGCCCCGGGTCGGGCCGGGCGCCCCCTGCCACCCGTCTGACACGTGACCAGAGAGGGGGGCTGCCGAGCCGCGGCTGTGGAGCCGCCCCGGGTCGGGCCGGGCGCCCTCTGCCACCGTCTGACACGTGACCAGAGAGAGGGGCTGCCGAGCCGCGGCCCGCCGCCCCGGGTCGGGCCGGGCGCCCCCTGCCACCGTCTGACACGTGACCAGAGAGAGGGGCTGCCGAGCCGCGGCCCGCCGCCCCGGGTCGGGCCGGGCGCCCCCTGCCACCGTCTGACACGTGACCACGTGACCAGAGAGAGGGGCTGCCGAGCCGCGGCTGTGGAGCCGCCCCGGGTCGGGCCGGGCGCCCCCTGCCACCGTCTGACACGTGACCAGAGAGAGGGGCTGCCGAGCCGCGGCTGTGGAGCCGCCCCGGGTCGGGCCGGGCGCCCCTGCCACCGTCTGACACGTGACCAGAGAGAGGGCTGCCGAGCCGCGGCTGTTACCGCCGCCCCGGGTCGGGCCGGGCGCCCTCTGCCACCGTCTGACACGTGACCAGAGAGAGGGCTGCCGAGCCGCGGCCCGCCGCCCCGGGTCGGGCCGGGCGCCCCCTGCCACCGTCTGACACGTGACCACGTGACCAGAGAGAGGGACTGCCGAGCCGCGGCTGTGGAGCCGCCCCGGGTCGGGCCGGGCGCCCCCTGCCACCGTCTGACACGTGACCAGAGAGAGGGGCTGCCGAGCCGCGGCTGTGGAGCCGCCCCGGGTCGGGCCGGGCGCCCTCTGCCACCGTCTGACACGTGACCAGAGAGAGGGGCTGCCGAGCCGCGGCTGTGGAGCCGCCCCGGGTCGGGCCGGGCGCCCTCTGCCAACCGTCTGACACGTGACCAGAGAGAGGGGCTGCCGAGCCGCGGCTGTTACCGCCGCCCCGGGTCGGGCCGGGCGCCCCCTGCCACCGTCTGACACGTGACCAGAGAGAGGGGCTGCCGAGCCGCGGCTGTGGAGCCGCCCCGGGTCGGGCCGGGCGCCCTCTGCCACCGTCTGACACGTGACCAGAGAGAGGGGCTGCCGAGCCGCGGCCCGCCGCCCGGGTCGGGCCGGGCGCCCCCTGCCACCGTCTGACACGTGACCAGAGAGAGGGGCTGCCGAGCCGCGGCCCGCCGCCCCGGGTCGGGCCGGGCGCCCCCTGCCACCGTCTGACACGTGACCACGTGACCAGAGAGAGGGGCTGCCGAGCCGCGGCTGTGGAGCCGCCCCGGGTCGGGCCGGGCGCCCCCTGCCACCGTCTGACACGTGACCAGAGAGAGGGACTGCCGAGCCGCGGCCCGCCGCCCCGGGTCGGGCCGGGCGCCCCCTGCCACCGTCTGACACGTGACCAGAGAGAGGGGCTGCCGAGCCGCGGCCCGCCGCCCCGGGTCGGGCCGGGCGCCCCCTGCCACCGTCTGACACGTGACCACGTGACCAGAGAGAGGGGCTGCCGAGCCGCGGCTGTGGAGCCGCCCCGGGTCGGGCCGGGCGCCCTCTGCCACCGTCTGACACGTGACCAGAGAGAGGGGCTGCCGAGCCGCGGCTGTTACCGCCGCCCCGGGTCGGGCCGGGCGCCCCCTGCCACCGTCTGACACGTGACCAGAGAGAGGGGCTGCCGAGCCGCGGCTGTGGAGCCGCGGCTGTGGAGCCGCCCGGGTCGGGCCGGGCGCCCCCTGCCACCGTCTGACACGTGACCAGAGAGAGGGGCTGCCGAGCCCGCGGCTGTGGAGCCGCGGCTGTGGAGCCGCCCCGGGTCGGCCGGGCGCCCTCTGCCACCGTCTGACACGTGACCAGAGAGAGGGGCTGCCGAGCCGCGGCTGTTACCGCCGCCCCGGGTCGGGCCGGGCGCCCTCTGCCACCGTCTGACACGTGACCAGAGAGAGGGGCTGCCGAGCCGCGGCTGTGGAGCCGCCCCGGGTCGGGCCGGGCGCCCTCTGCCACCGTCTGACACGTGACCAGAGAGAGGGGCTGCCGAGCCGCGGCTGTGGAGCCGCCCCGGGTCGGGCCGGGCGCCCTCTGCCACCGTCTGACACGTGACCAGAGAGAGGGGCTGCCGAGCCGCGGCTGTGGAGCCGCCCCGGGTCGGGCCGGGCGCCCTCTGCCACCGTCTGACACGTGACCAGAGAGAGGGGCTGCCGAGCCGCGGCTGTGGAGCCGCCCCGGGTCGGGCCGGGCGCCCTCTGCCACCGTCTGACACGTGACCAGAGAGAGGGGCTGCCGAGCCGCGGCTGTGGAGCCGCCCCGGGTCGGGCCGGGCGCCCTCTGCCACCGTCTGACACGTGACCAGAGAGAGGGGCTGCCGAGCCGCGGCTGTGGAGCCGCCCCGGGTCGGGCCGGGCGCCCTCTGCCACCGTCTGACACGTGACCAGAGAGAGGGGCTGCCGAGCCGCGGCTGTGGAGCCGCCCCGGGTCGGGCCGGGCGCCCCCTGCCACCGTCTGACACGTGACCAGAGAGAGGGGCTGCCGAGCCGCGGCTGTGGAGCCGCGGCTGTGGAGCCGCCCGGGTCGGGCCGGGCGCCCTCTGCCACCGTCTGACACGTGACCAGAGAGAGGGGCTGCCGAGCCGCGGCTGTGGAGCCGCCCCGGGTCGGGCCGGGCGCCCCCTGCCACCGTCTGACACGTGACCACGTGACCAGAGAGAGGGACTGCCGAGCCGCGGCTGTGGAGCCGCCCTGGTCGGGCCGGGCGCCCCCTGCCACCGTCTGACACGTGACCAGAGAGAGGGGCTGCCGAGCCGCGGCTGTGGAGCCGCCCCGGGTCGGGCCGGGCGCCCTCTGCCACCGTCTGACACGTGACCAGAGAGAGGGGCTGCCGAGCCGCGGCTGTGGAGCCGCCCCGGGTCGGGCCGGGCGCCCTCTGCCACCGTCTGACACGTGACCAGAGAGAGGGGCTGCCGAGCCGCGGCTGTGGAGCCGCCCCGGGTCGGGCCGGGCGCCCCCTGCCACCGTCTGACACGTGACCAGAGAGAGGGGCTGCCGAGCCGCGGCCCGCCGCCCCGGGTCGGGCCGGGCGCCCCCTGCCACCGTCTGACACGTGACCAGAGAGAGGGGCTGCCGAGCCGCGGCTGTGGAGCCGCCCCGGGTCGGGCCGGGCGCCCCCTGCCACCGTCTGACACGTGACCAGAGAGAGGGGCTGCCGAGCCGCGGCTGTGGAGCCGCCCAGGGTCGGGCCGGGCGCCCTCTGCCACCGTCTGACACGTGACCAGAGAGAGGGGCTGCCGAGCCGCGGCTGTGGAGCCGCCCCGGGTCGGGCCGGGCGCCCTCTGCCACCGTCTGACACGTGACCAGAGAGAGGGGCTGCCGAGCCGCGGCTGTGGAGCCGCCCCGGGTCGGGCCGGGCGCCCTCTGCCACCGTCTGACACGTGACCAGAGAGAGGGGCTGCCGAGCCGCGGCTGTGGAGCCGCCCCGGGTCGGGCCGGGCGCCCTCTGCCACCGTCTGACACGTGACCAGAGAGAGGGGCTGCGAGCCGCGGCTGTGAGCCGCCCCGGGTCGGGCCGGGCGCCCTCTGCCACCGTCTGACACGTGACCAGAGAGAGGGGCTGCCGAGCCGCGGCTGTGGAGCCGCCCCGGGTCGGGCCGGGCGCCCTCTGCCACCGTCTGACACGTGACCAGAGAGAGGGGCTGCCGAGCCGCGGCTGTTACCGCCGCCCCGGGTCGGGCGCCCTGTGTAAGCTGTATCTGGCCGGGCGGCTAGTGACGATGCACGGTGCACGATTTGAACATATTAGTTTGAATATTTCTCCACGATTTGGACATCGCCCTGATTGAACTGTCTCGCCATGGCCGGATAAATATTCCATAGGGCGGGTAGGAAGATGTTGCCTAGTTTATGGGACAGCTGGATATATTTAGCTGGTGCTAGTTAGGGCTATTGCTGTTGGTTCGTGATGTTATGAAATTGAGTAGAGATTAAGTAGAGACGAAATGTAATAAACGTCTATTAGAAGCTATCGTTTGAATTGTATGGCAAGTACTCTGGCTCGAAACGATAAATTAGCATTGCCACTCACAACCAGGGCTGCGGAGTCGACATAATTTTACCAACTCCGACTCCGACTCTGGCCTGAAAAAATCGAATCCTACTCTGACTCTGACTCCGACTCAAACTCAAACTCCGACTCCGGCCTATATCGTTCTCCAATCGCATGCTAGAAAGCCATATCTGCAATGCCATCTATTTGTCACGATTGTCTTTATTCTTAACAGTATGGAGAACAATGCTACGCCGCTCGAGCACGGGCGCGGCGTGCCGGCCGCGCGTCCAGCCCAGTCACACTCGCCTGCAGGCGGCGGAACCCGCGAAACGGGCACCGAGCGGCGAGCGCAGCCAGCCGCCGCCGGCCCAGCTCGTAGCAGCTGGGCTTCAGCCCCAGCTCGTTCCAGTTCGTGTTCGCTGGAGCCGCTGTTGCTCCCGGATCCTGCGCTATTTTACAGCTGGCCAGTCAGTGCGCCGCTCTCCGCCGCCTCGCCTCTCCGGCAACCAAGTCGCAACAGTCAGGGGTGGGGATTTCCCAAAATAATTGGGGGTGCTCAAAGGCGGGCATCATGCCATGTCCCTAAACGACTGAAATCGACCGAAAATTGGCATCTTCCCTGTTTTTTAAGGAAAACTAAACAACAAGTCAAGTTTGTTTTAAGCATAGTTAATTGCACAAGCGAGCTAGATCCTTTGTGGTCGTGCCACAGCCACTGGCCACAGTGTTTGGCTCAGCACTTAAAAACTCACAGGACGTAATCAAGCCATAGATATACGACCCTGCTATCTCAATTTGTTTTTGTATATCGGTGAGCTAAGGTCAGGTCAGTTTCGTGACCTTCCCATTATAAGCCAACGGGAAAATATACAAATGTTTTCGTATCAGAGGATATGCATTACATCACAATAATTATTTTAAGACTATGCTATTATAGCTCATTCTTGATGAGCCAAGTACAATTATTGCTCAGTGACCTCTACAAGATCGAGCGAGGTCATTTGAGGTGACCAGCACTTCTTTGCCAATAACTCTTGATAGCATGAAATGAAGATAAGAACGTGAGACCGGCACCACTGTGTATGTCTCGTCGAGACGCGTCCGACATTGCGCAGCACGACATACCTGGTTCACCACATGACCTTAAATTACCTTGACCTGAGGTCAAATTTTGGATTTGACTTAAGTGACCTGGTCACCATGGTATGATTCGAATATCCTTGACGAAACGAGCACGATGACGTTAAAATGGGCGCCGTGTGACACCATAAGAGTCGGTGCGCCCAAAGTCCAATCATCATCATAGATGACGTTCAAATTATTACCCTATCTTCATCAGGCGACAAGCTACCGCTGGATGAGTAAACTATAGGTTTCATTCTCCACTCATGTTATTTCAAAAGGAGTGTAAAGTTAATGTCCCTAGGCCGACGACTATTCTACCGACCAAAGTAGTCGCCAATTGCCAAAAAGTCGATTCCGACTCCGGGCCGGAGTCGGAGTCGGTAAGATTTTAGCAACTCCGACTCCGACTCCGGCTAAAACTGCCGACTCCGACTCCGACTCCGCAGCCCTGCTGAGTCACAACTATAGTTTTGGGAGTGTCGTATAAATGTTTCGTGATGGGTACTCATGGGTAACTCCTGCAGCGATTGCCGAACTGGCTTCACTGACAAGAAACGACGAGGCTTAAAGGACTGTCATGAAGGACTGTCATGAAGGACTGTCATAAAGGACTGTCATGAAGGACTGTCATGAAGGACTGTCATGAAGGACTGTCATGAAGGACTGTCATGTATCATGACTGTCAGTGGATAGGAACCAGAGTGCCAAAGCCAGTTGACGGAACTTCCATGGTAGATCCTCGTATGTAGCAGCGTCTGTTCTGTAATTTTCATAGCTCGGCAGAACTTTACATACTTATTCCATCGCTGAGGACCCAGCGCTGGGGAACTAGTCCCGAGGGAACATTCTATCTTCTGCTGACCTGGCGCGTCGACTGACTGGCGTCCTGACCCGACTGACCTGCCCTGCCGTCTGACCTCTGACTGACCTCTGCTGTTCCGGGTCACGGCCCACTGGTCTGACCTCTGACCTTTGTGGCCTTTCCTACCCCAGGTCACGGCCCACTGGTCTGACCTCTGACCTTTGTGGTCTTTCCTACCCCAGGTGACGAACCACCGGTCTGACCTCTGACCTCCACTGTCCCAGATCACCGCCCATCGGTCTGACCTCTGACTGTCTGCTGTCTGCTGTCTGCCGGTCACGAACCACCGGTCTGACCTCTGACTGTCTGCTCTCTGCAGGTCACGACCCGGGTGTTGGCCTCCAGTTCGCCGGTGCTGTACTGGTTCGCCGCTGACCTGCTGCACGGTCCCGAGTCGGGGGGCAGCGACGGCACGGAGACCATAGACAGTGGCATGCAGGCCCGCGACGGCGGGTCGCTGGCAGGAGCGGCCAGAGGGGACCGGCCGCGGGGGGCGCAGAGGAGGAAACAGACCGCTCGGCGAGACACACAGGTGAGCTGAGCTATCTAGAGCCCGGCCCTGAGGGCACATCGCCAGCTTCCGTCTGTAGTCTGTCGCTTGCACATCAGCTGGTCTACAGAAGTTGCCGTAATGCAAGTCAGTCTAAAATAGCTCATGGCTGAGATCACGGCCTGGCTGCAGCCGAAGGGTTCCGTACGAGGCATTAAGTCTGTGTTGAGTTCCAGCGGCATTAAGTCTGTGTTGAGTTCCAGCGGCATTGAGTCTGTGTTGAGTTCCAGCGGCATTGAGTCTGTGTTGAGTTCCAGCGGCATTGAGTCTGTGTTGAGTTCCAGCGGCATTGAGTCTGTGTTGAGTTCCAGCGGCATTGAGTCTGTGTTGAGTTCCAGCGGCATGGAGTCTGTGTTGAGTTCCAGCGGCATTGAGTCTGTGTTGAGTTCCAGCGGCATTGAGTCTGTGTTGAGTTCCAGCGGCATTGAGTCTGTGTTGAGTTCCAGCGGCATTGAGTCTGTGTTGAGTTCCAGCGGCATTGAGTCTGTGTTGAGTTCCAGCGGCATTGAGTCTGTGTTGAGTTCCAGCGGCATTGAGTCTGTGTTGAGTTCCAGCGGCATTGAGTCTGTGTTGAGTTCTAGCGGCATTGAGTCTGTGTTGAGTTCCAGCGGCATTGAGTCTGTGTTGAGTTCCAGCGGCATTGAGTCTGTGTTGAGTTCCAGCGGCATTGAGTCTGTGTTGAGTTCCAGCGGCATTGAGTCTGTGTTGAGTTCCAGCGGCATTGCGTCTGTGTTGAGTTCCAGCGGCATTGAGTCTGTGTTGAGTTCCAGCGGCATTGCGTCTGTGTTGAGTTCCAGCGGCATTGAGTCTGTGTTGAGTTCCAGCGGCATTGCGTCTGTGTTGAGTTCCAGCGGCATTGAGTCTGTGTTGAGTTCCAGCGCCCAGTCCTGTGCTGCATCTCATCGCGCTCAATTTGTTTATGTTGGCACATTATGTCACGACTGTTTTCTATCAACTGTCAACTTGTACAGATGTTTTGCTGAGTACCACTGGCCGCTCTAGCTCAAATCAAGCCCTTCATGTTTTCAACCGGAGTTGCTTTGTTAATCTGTGCAGCATTTCTCCGAAGTGTGTTACCGTTGGTGTAACCAGCAAAAAAACAATACTAGCGAGGGTTGCATATACGAAGTTTATTTTATGAATACCGAAATAGTGTGCCGCTGATCTCCGGTGTTTGTTACTGCGCTGTTATCAACCATCGCGACTGAGCTGCTAGCCTACACCGTCTACCCCGGCTGGCAGCCTGCTTTCCTCAGGTGTCTAGGTTACTGGGTATCATACCCAATAGACTACAGAGTACAGAGTACCCATTAATCAGCTGTGTGCATGTTTCAGCCGTCGGGCGATGCTGGCGGCAGCTGCAGCTCCATCTCTAATGGCAGCTCGGCCCTCCGCTGGCTGGGGAAGCCGCCAGGTCGGGCCGGGACCTGCGTCCAGCTCTACTTCCTGACTTATGCCGTGCTGGGCACATGTTTGTTCTGCAACGGCCTGCCCTGGACCTGACCTGACCTGACTGACCTAACCTCTATCGCGGACCTCCGCCGGCATCAGCAGTCGCCTCAGTCAACCGCGATACGGCAGTCACGGAAATGGAACAAGCTTGTCATGGTGTTTTTTTTTTCTCCTAAGGTCAGCCGGTTACCGCAATCGGGTGGGAACGTTGGTAACGTTGGTAACGTTGCTAACGTTGCTGCGGTGCTGCTGGCTGTTGTCCGGCGGTGGTGCGCTACGATCCACGAGTTGGCTATGCTCCGTGACATATGGACGTCGATATGGGATGCCGTGTCGTCCTGGGATGTCGTGCCGTCCTGGGATGCAGCCCCTGTGTATGCAGTGGACGACACTCCACGGATGCAGCCGGGCCCGTGGATCAGCAGTTGCCGGGCCCGTGGATCAGCAGTTGCCGGGGCCGTGGATCGGCAGTTGCCGGGCCCGTGGATCAGCAGTTGCCGGGGCCGTGGATCAGCAGTTGCCGGGCCCGTGGATCAGCAGTTGCCGGGCCCGTGGATCAGCAGTTGCTGGGGCCGTGGCTCAGCAGTTGCCGGGGCCGTGGATCAGCAGTTGCCGGGGCCGTGGATCAGCAGTCCGATCCCCCGCCGGCGGTTACCGTGTCGCCAGCTGCGGCCGCGGTGACCGGGCCTGGCCGCCCTGCCGATACACCTGTGATCGATCTTTGGTCGGCGGGGGCGCCGCGACAGATGGGTAATCGACGGCGGAGGGACGTACTGATCGGCACACGCTGAGTGACTGATCGGATGTGACTCGCCTGCCGCCTCTCCCCCGCTCTGTCCCATCCCAGGCCGTCCCTGTCGGTCCTGGAGTGCGCTGCCACCCCAGCCTGTCACCGCCGCATCGTCTGTGAGGGGAACACGTGTAACCTCGCGGCACACCACGTACCAGCGCCCTCCCCAGGCCACCCCAGCCTGTCACCGCCGCATCATATGTGAGGGGAACACGTGTAACCTCACGGCACACCACGTACCAGCCCCCAGGCCACCCCAGCCTGTCACCGCCGCATCATATGTGACGGGAACACGTATACCCACGCGGCACACCACCTCCCCAGGCCACCCCAGCCTGTCACCGCCGCATCATCTGTGAGGGGAACACGTGTAACCACGCGGCACACCACGTACCAGCGCCCTCCCCAGGCCCCAACGACGGCGTGCCGCGCGGTCGTTGTTGTTGTTATCGTTGTACCCTCCGGCCGCGGGCACTCTCAGAGGCGTAGCCTGGTCGTCAGGGGAAAACGGGCTGGGAAACAGGAGAGGGATGACGACCATGTGCTGTTAGTCGGCTATCACGGACGGAGAGCCGTGCTCCTCGCCATGTTCCGCTGGCTGTGGCTATTTCTGTGGCGCGCCGTCAGCCGCCGCGTGGTATAGGGCTGTGCCGACAGTCCTTATCGGCCTCACGATTGTTGCGGTGGATTTCTGTGGCGCGCCGTCAGCCGCCGCGTGGTACGTAGACTGCTGTGCCGACAGTCCTTATCGGCCTCACGAGTGTTGCGGTGGATTTCTGTGGCGCGCCGTCAGCCGCCGCGTGGTATAGGGCTGTGCCGACAGTCCTTATCGGCCTCACGAGTGTTGCGGTCGATCAGTGGGAGCGAGGGGTGGACGTATAGTCGGCTTGGCAGAGAACGCTATGCGGGTTGTCATCGCCTGTTGGACAACGTTTTCAGTGCGATTATGTATGAGCTTATGTCCGCAGGTTTGATCGTGTGACATCTCAGCCAGCTTTAGCTCGCTGCTGTTAGACGTGCCTTGAATGCGTCTTTTTTTGTTTATCGGCATGATCGAATTATTTGTGTGATATTGCATTCACCTTCACTTAATGCATTTATTGTTGTTCACGATTCCATCCGACCTCTCTGTTTTGTTTTCTTCGCCGAGCGTTTTTATTGTAAATGGCATCACGTTACTCCTATTGCTTGATGTAAAGGAACGACCATTGCGGGTTCCTGCGCAGGGTACACGCTACATAGCATTGCACTGAGATTTACCGTGCCGTATTTGCATTTTCACTGCTAGTCTTTCCTTATATAAATGTTGTGCTTGAACATCCTGACCTTTGGCACTGGCGCATACAGCCTCCCAATATGGGGGGGGGGGGGCTAATTTCACTGGGGGCCTTTCGGGCCCCAGGAGCCTCCAGATGACCTAAAGGGTACCCCCATTTTTTCCCCTTTTGCGGACTTGGGTTAACATTTTCGCTATGCTATTCTTACGTGTAAGGACGTGTCAGTTAAAGGCAATAGTTCACCTTCAACATTAGTTTTAAACTGAGATAGCTGTTTTGTAGCCCATGTTGGAAAACCCCTATCTGCAAGTTTCCTTGACTGAAAAAGACTCCCCAGCCGAAGATATTCGACTTTTTGGCGAAGGAATTCGGCGCATATATGATATACCGTACCGTCTGAAAGTGCCAGCACTGCCATGGAGCATGCGCAGACCAATAACGCACACCATAACATTAATGATTTACGACCTTCTGTCCTGAATTGGCGCGATGTAGGACCATTTTTGAAAATACAAAAAGAAACTGTATTCAAAAATATAATAAAATCGTGTTCTGAAAAAAAAATCCGAAGGTGAACTATTTCCTCTAAGTGCAAAAATAAAATTGATGGATATTTGCCTCCAAATATCTCAAATTGTGTCATTACGAGCGAGCGAGCAGCGCTCTCTCGTCCTTCCGTGGTGTATGGGAAAAATCTGATTATGAGCGGCCCGGCCCGTGGCGACGCTTTTGAGAAGCTCATATCTCTGCAACCGCAGGTCCGATTGACAAGCGGACTTCTTTGCTGAGCAGCCCCATCGAACCTACCCTGTTTGAGACCAGTGGCGACTCATGTGGGTGACTACCACTGCGCGTGCCGCGTGAGGGGTGTTGAAAAGTATCTTCTCGTAATAACTCTGCAACGGCTGGGCAGATTATGTGCTCATTTCGTGTGTGGTTAGGGACCCCTCAGCCGCCACTTTCACACAACTCAGGGGTGGGGTAACTGCACGTGCGCATGTGCGCACCCCTATTATATATCTCAGGAACGGCTGAGACAAATGTGTTCAAATTTGGTGTGTGCGCTAGGGCAGGCACGTAGCCAGGATTTCGTCCAGGGGGAGGGGCGGCTCCTCGAAAGGGCCCCTTCCCGAGCGTTGAAATGCCCCCTTCCCAAGCGTTGAAAGGTCCCCCCCCAAAAAAAAACTGATGAAAAGGCACGTTACAGGATGGAAAATCCAGTATGACAGGTCAGGCACGTAGCTAGGATTTCGTCCAGGGGGGGGGGGGCGGCGCCTCGAAATGGCCCCTTCCCGGGCGTTGAATGGGCCCCCTTCCCACGCGTTGAAAGGGCCAAACAAAACGGATGAAAAGGCGCGTTACAAGGATGGAAATGCAGTATGACAGGTATGGCATGGGCCATACCAACTTTTAGGAGCTGAAGTTAGCAAACTGCCATATCAACTTTGGAACCAGCGACATCAATTTGGAATGAGCTATACCAACTTGGAATATTTGTTCAGCTCAAGGCTTGGAACTCTTAAAGAAATTGTGCCACGGAGCAGCGCGATTTTGTTTTAGTCTTATGCCCTGGATATGCATTTTCATCAATGCGTCGCATTGCGTATCGTGCGGACCTCTAAAAATGCTATATTTTGCGTGTAAAACTGCGGTAAAAAAGTGTTAAAATGAACTATTTTGCCCAATTATATAGGAAAGTAGCAACATAACACATAAATGCGCCAAGAAACGGGCCGATTTTTTTCCTAACTCGCATATAATTGAATTTCTAGTTTAATTTCGCCGCGGAGCTGCGCGAAAATTTTGTGTTTTATTCCCTGGGCAACTGTATTCTTACTGTTGAAAGGCCCAAGGTTTCTTCAGATCGTCTAGGGGTCCTCTGACCTTTCAACGCCCTTCCGACCTGTTCAGGGACTCATCTAGGATCCGCGAAGCGAAAAGACATGATGTGGAGTGGGTGATATATATAATACAAAGAGGGCTTACTCTACAGGACAAATTAAAAATCGGTACTTTCGGGTATATTTTAGCACCCTGACGAAGGGTGTTACAATATACCCGAAAGCTCCGCTTTTAATATTTGTATTGTGCAGTAAGTCCTCTTTGTATTTAATCTTCATCTGGGATCTCTACGTGCTTTGACCCTTCCGGTCTCACCAGGGACTCCTCTGACCTTCCAAGAAGCCCCTCTTGTGTGTCAAGGGGCCCATTCAGCCTGTTCAGAGGTTCTTCCGACCTGGCCAGGGACTGCACTGGCTGCTTTGTCGCCCTGCCGACATGCCCAGGGGCAGGGGCAGCGGATTGCGGGACACAGGGTATCCCAAATTCCCCCCCCCCCCCCAGTTGAAAATTCTGGGTAAGGGTCATTTGTCCCCCCAGATTGAGCAGGCTAAAATCTGGGGGCAAAATGACCTTTATACCCCGGATTTTCGACTGGGGGGCATTTTGGGTACCCTGCCCCCTCAATCCGCCGCCCCTGCTCAGGGGCCCCTCCGACCAGCCCAGGGGCCCATCCAGTCTGGCTAGGAACTCATCCGGCATGTTCGAGGGGCCTTCCGACCGGCCCAGGGACCCTTTTCGTCTAGCCAGGGGCCCCTCTGACTTGCCCAGGAGCCCCTCCGATCTGCCCAGCGACTCTTCTGGTCGAACTGCGCTGGCTGCTTTGTGGCCCTGCCGACATGCTCAAGGGGCCCTCTGAACTGCCCTGGGGCCCCTCTGTGCTGGTCAGGGGCCAATTCAGAATGTTCATGGGCCCTTCTTACCCGCCCAGGGGTCCTTTCAGTCTGACCAGGGGGCCCTCCGATCTGCACATGGGCCCTTTTAACTTTCGTGGGCCCTCTGGTCTCTCCAGGGACCCTTTAGCCTTATAAGGGGCCCTTCCGACCTGGAAAGGGACTGTGCTGGCTGCTTTGTCCCCTTGCGACATGCTCTGAGGGCCCTCCGACCTGCCCTGGGGCCCCTCCGTGCTGACTAGGGGCCCTTCTGACCCACCTAGGAGCCCTTTCAGTCTGGTCAGGGGCCCTCTGACCTGCACAGGAGCCCTTTTAACTTCCCACGGGCCCTCTGGTCTGCCCAGGGGCCCTCCAACCTGCTCAGGGGCCCTTATGACCTGACAAGGGACTGCGCTGGCCGCTTTGTCGTCCTGCCGACATGCTCAGGGGCTTTTCGACCTGCCCAGGGGCCCCTCTGTGCTCGCTAGGGGCCCATTCGACATGCTCAGGGGGCCCTCTGACCCGCTCAGGGGCCCTTTCTGTCTGGCCAGGGGCCCCTCTGACATGCACAGGGCTCTTCTGAACGTCCAAGGTGCCCTCTGATCTTTAAGAGAGCCCTGGTGGCCCTAAAGGGCCTCTGAAATCCTCTAAACTCTCTAAAGACCACGCTTCGCGTGGTAAAGAGCCCATGACACCGCGCTTCGCGCGGGCTCGTCGGCCCTTTTCGGCGCGCTGCGCGCGCCAAAAAGGGGCCTCCAGGGGGAGGGGGCAGCCGCCTCCGCCGCCCCTCCCCCCCCTCTTGGCTACGTGCCTGGACGGGGCATTGACACAAATATAAATAAATACAATACAAATGAGTTGAGGCACAACAAAAGCCTTGGTCGAATGAATCCTGGATCCGCTTTTGTCATCATGATTCGTGATCCCATTGTTTTTCAGATTTGTGTTAAGGGTTTTGGTAATTGGTGGTATATAGTAGTGGCGGAGGCGGGGGAGGGGGCAGGAGGGACAAGTTGCCCCCAACTCCAGCCGAATTGAAAACACAAAGCAATTTCGTCGAACACATTTCGAGTTATATCGAATTTAGTGACGTCACTACACACGAGTCTTACACCAAAATCAGCTAAAATGTAACAGACCGTACAAATGCCATATTTTGAGCAAAACGCAATCCAAAACGTCAAAAGATAGAAAATGACAAGGGCTACAACATAGCTATCTCGGATTAAAAACAAACGTTTTTTTACCCCCAAAAAAATCAACAACAAAATGGGGGAAATGCTTACAAATTCAAATTTGTCAAAGCTATTAAAAAAGCCGGAATATATGTCAGAGAACGACATATGGGAAACTACCATACCAAATTTCAGAATGATATCACCATTGTTGACTGACTTATGGCATCTAAAGTATGGGTAATTCATGACGTCATATTTAACAATTACTTTGTTTGGCTTTGATTGACCAGATACAGACAAATCAATGGCACCACTGTATTTCTGAGACAAAACTGGTCTAGAAACATGCCTTTTTTATCTAGATTGATAAATTTCAAATTTTGCCCTTCATTGGCCTGAAGGCTGAACTTGACCTGAACTTGACACTAACTTCACGTAAATGAAGTCAGGTGGTAAAATGACTATCACTATCGAATTATACGTGGAAAATAACTCATCAAATATGTGTTGCATGACTTTCGTAGATATTTTGAGCATAGTGACCTTTTGTGACCTGACCTTGACCTTGGCCAACAATCTCACTTTAGCTCATGCGGGATATGTATCATACCTTTGGTAGCACTTTGGGTGATCATGGTCGTAATCGAAGGCTTTGGATGGAAAGTATGGCCCATAAACTCAAATACGTTGATTTTGACCTTTGGCCTGACCGTGACCTGACATTTGACCTCACTTTGACATTTTTGAGTGTGCTTTAGATTCATCTCATTGAGAGATTTCGATTGACGCATTGCGCGTCTCGCTGCGATCATTGGTTCGGAAGATAACCAGGGGGCGTTAACGCTCCCCCCCCCCCCCCCCCCCCAGGTCAATGGCGTTCTGCTGAGACCCCAGTCAATGCCGGACCCCGGTCACTGCCCTTTGGCGTTGCATGAGAAGAATAGACTTCCAAAAATCAACTTTGCCCCCCTAACTATGAAGAGCTTCCGCCGCCCCTGATGTTGTCACCCCCTCTATCCCTCTGCAAGGGCATCAGCCCTTGCTAGACCCCACGACATCACTAGCGGTTCCAGGGGGGGGGGGGGGCAAAACGGCATTACGTCGCCACTGCCCACAGAACAAATAAAATTACTAGAGACAAATCCAAGTACACATGTACTTTAACATGGGACCATTTAGGGATGGATGAAAATAACAAATTTTGAATTACAATAAAACAAAACAAAAACAGGGAAAATAAATAAAAATTAAATAAAATTCCTTTTTTTATGAAAATTACAAACAAATTCATGGATTTTTTGTTTGTTTGGGGGGCATCAGCCAATGCTAAGGGGCCCGCTTCGGTTAGCCCCCCGTCGCAAAATCCTGGCTGCGCTCCTGATCTCGGAGATGTCAGCTAATCGTCCAGCGGAGCGGACGGGTTAGCACTAGTAGGTACCTATGCAAGGAAATTCACTCACTCGCTCCTCTGCCATCCGGCGGCAGCAGACCACGGGCTGCGACGATGCGTGTCGAATTATAGCTTACGTTGGTTGTGAATCACTCCAAAATAGCGTCAGACGCACCACTTTCCCTATCCCTACTGCTACCAAATTGCTACCAAATAGAGGAAACACGAACGAGGCAAAAACATATTTATTTATTTCGCAAGAAGTTATTTTTTTTCGCAGGCAGTACCCATTTTCCATCGCCAGTTTCAGCGGATTTTTTTGTTTGTTTGTGGGGGGGGCTAATTTCTATTGCCGCCCCTGGCGAGCTTGGAATGGGGGGCTTTTGCTCCTGTCGACCCCCCCCCCCTGAATCCGCCAGTGATACAACGAAATTCACTCACGCACTCCTCTGCCACCGAACAGGCAGCAGGAGACCAAAGGCTGCGGGGGAAAAAATATAACTTACGTTGGTTGTGAATCACTCCTCCAAAATAGCGTCAGACCCCCCCCCCCCCCCCTGGATCCGCCAGTGACCTTTGGCTGTGTTCCCATGTTTCGCAATGCATTCGCACAGTCTCATGCAGTGTTCCTGTTTGTTTGCATGTGAGCTGCGAGTTCACCTGACCGGTGGCCTGATTCTCTGGGCTGGCGGTACCGTCCGACACTGCTGTGACGGGGCGGGACCTGCATTCGCACAGTCTGATGAAGTGTTCCTGTTCGCATGTTCGCTGTTGTTCCTGTTCGCATGTGAGCTGCGAGTTCACCTGACCGGTGGCCTGATTCTCTGGGCTGGCGGTACCGCCCGACACTGCTGTGACGGGGCGGGACCAGGTGACGGCGGCGGTGCGCACCAAGATAACTATAACTAACACTGCTGCGCAGTAATACTGCACACTGCGCAGGTGTGCACTGCGCAGTGGAGCGCCGCGCTGACTGCTGAGTCAGCTGACTGCTGAGTCAGCTGAGTCGGGCCGACTCGCGGCTGCGGCTGCCTCCCCCGCCCAAGTCAACGACCCTGTGGCTGTGCGCGATACCGCGGCGGATACACAGCTGCTCCGCTCCCGCCAGCGCCGCCCACCACAGCTGGCGGGGCCGCCCGATACACGGCGCAGTTTGGGAAGGCTGGGGGCTGACGCGGTCCGTTGCATGTTCGGTCACGCCCCGCCGTGGCACAGTCTCCCCGCATGGTACTCCATTCTGCATCGTGTCACTGCAGACCAGAACATGTGCTGGGGTCACAGTGGACCGACTGACAGGACATCCGGCCGATCAGAGCAATATGCCAAGTAATCAAAGTATTAAGCAAGTGCATAGCAGAGATGCGCGAAGGAACGAGTCAAAATTAGATACAAAACGTTTTTGATGAGGTTATCGAGTTATCTCGGGAAACGCTCATGGGTTACTTCCAGGATCAACAAGGAATAAAGATTCGCTAGAAGCGCACATTTAGCGGCTAGTTCCACAAGCGCAAGCAGCAATCAGCGAGATTCACTTAATAAAGGGAGATAACCACCTTTTAATTGTGTTGGCAACAACTTATTTGGCCACCGTTATGGTTTATAATGTTGTGATCTAAATTTAAGAATTAAATACAATTATTCCCTAATTCAAAGTTGGAAGTTTTGGGAAAATTAATGATCGGTATTTTCCCTCCACTATTGGAAAGCGCAACATGCTTTTGCATCAATCTGTTCAACGTTGTTGAATGGGCACTTGTAAACAAATCGCCGACACTAAATAGGTGGCCGTAGTTTAGCTTGGCACCGGCCGGCCTGTGCCAGGCTAAACTGCCGATTGCAATGCACCTTTTTTCAAAGGATTGTTGATTCTTCATAAAATGTTGGCACATATTCGCAAAAGATAGAGTGCAGGAAACATATTGATACCTTCATGATAAATAGCAATGCGTAGGGAGGCTAATTTACTGAATTCGTTATCGAGTACTTGCTGAGTACCGACCGAAAAGCGTGGATCGCTTATCAATAGGAAACTGCCAATATCTTTCGGTAGGAATGTCTATATGCAAATGTGATGAATTTACATCATATTTTGGCCTCGTCTATTGATTTCAGGTGCTAACTCCATTTGTTTGAAAACATGATTATCTCCCTTCAGCAGTAAATTTTATGCATGCGATAGCAGTGTATCATATTGCTTTGTGTCTCGAGCGGACTTTAAAAAATGGGCAGGATTTGCGAAGGGGGAGATTGAATAAAATGTGTCACAAAGGTTCAACTACAAATGGTATTTACGCAAAATGAAACCGATACAACTATTATTGTGCCGCGAAGCGGCGGAAAATTTGAGGTTTTGATCGGCTGGAGAACTGATATTTGCTATTGGAACCAGGATGCAGGGTTAAAACGAGGAAATATGTCTGGAGCAAAAGGTGGGGTCAAACGGCATGTTGCCCCCCCCCCCATTTAAGGCCAAAGGCGGGGCCATGGCCCCCATGCCCCAGTGGCGGATCCAGGGGGGCGTAGGGGCTGAAGCCCCCTGCCTTAGAAAACGGCGCCCTCGGGCACCAACTAAGCCACCTTATCCTACCAGACTAAGCCGAACCAAACTAAAAAAGAGGCGCAGAGAGCAAAGAACACACGCACACACATATATATATATAGTATATATTATATATATATATATATATATATATATATATATCCATGCCTGCCTGCCTACCTACCTGCCTACTAACCTACCTACCTACCTATATACCTACCTACATACATGCATGCATGCATGCATGCATACATACATACATACATGCATACTTACATACATACATACACACACACACACACACACACACACACACACACACACACACACACACACACATATATATATATATATATATATATATATATATATATATATATATATATATATATATATATATATATATATATATCTATATATATATATATATATATATATATATAATATATATATATATGAATACACAGACAATTATGGCATATATGACACAGGAAAGCAAACACATAGGTGGACGCGTTTCGTCATAAAGACTATGAAATATAATATTATAAAATATATATAGGTGGACGCGTTTCGTCATAAAAGACTAGCACCATATGCACAAGATGAAATAATGCACACACTCAAGAAAAGCTATACATGACAGTTTCAATATATTCGAATTATTATTTGAATGTTCTAGAAGAATGTGATATGTTAAGTCAGACACCTCCTTCATGGCCTATTGTCTTGCTTTAAATTCCTGTAGCTTGTATTAAACACAACCTAATATAATAACATGTCTCAAATAATGTCACAATTAAGTTCTAACGCAAATAATAATAAACCTCAAACTGTGTTTATTTATTAAACCCTTTGATGTCTTTGATACTGAATACTGCCGCCGATTTTGCCCATTTTATAACCCGGCCCTAGTATTAATCGTGTCATTCGTTGAAATATATGCTGCTTCCGTCGCTTTTCTATTCCCTTTAGTCTTGCAGGAAGCCAAAATTTCCGCCCCAGCCCAATTTGGTAGATGATTAGTTTTCTCAGCATGGATTACAAATGCACTATATTCCATATGGTGTCGAAGGTCTCGTTGTGCTCTTTAAGTCTCGTCTCCATTCCTCTACCAGTTTCATCTATATGTGATTTGCTACACTCCCTACATGGAACTTTGTAAACGACG
>JAXIVJ010019048.1:0-15000 GCA_036785665.1 Chirona hameri | reverse complement strand
CATTGTGAACTCGAGCTGCTTGGTGAGTCTCTTGAGCAGATGGTCGGTCTCGGCATCGGGCTGCTTATGGAACACAACGGCCAGCGTCTTGGCAGCGCGCGCCCGCCGTCAGCGGGTGCCGCTTTTTCATCGCCAGCTTGGCGAGCATCACGGTGACGATGTCCTGCTGTGGCACAGCCACGCTGGGCTGGGCGGCGGCCAAACGCGGCGGCCAGCAGCGCCGTCAGCTGCGTGTGCTACCACGGCGCCGCGTGTGAGAGCGGCAGCACGCCGTGCCACCGCTCAGCCAGCGCGCTTAGCACGTGGTCGCCGTCTCCATTATGGAAGAGGCTGACGGCGGCGTGCAGCAGCTCCTCCTGGCGGCGCGCGTCTAGTTGGCGCACCAGGGCGGCCAGCAGCGCGCGGTCGCCACCGGCGCCGCCTGGTGCAGCGGCACCGAGCTGGCCACGTCCGGCACCGACCGCTGCGGGTCGAACGCCACCTCGCGGGGCCGCCGCGCAAAACCGCGCAAAAGCCTGATTCTCCGTCGCCACCGGACCGCTGTTGAGCTGGGTCAGCAGCGGCTGCACCAGAGCCATCACACGGTGGTAGGGTGCGGTTGGCGGCGGCCCCGATACAGGTCAGCGCCGCCGCCCGGACCGCAGCGTCCTCCGTCGTGGCCAGACCGGCCAGGTGCTCCACCAGTGGCGCTGTCTCCGCCTCGCCCACCAGCCAGGAGCAGGAGCTGAGCACGGAGGGCGCGGCCGTCTGCAGAGGCCGTTCCCCGCCGGCCAGCACGACAGTCGGCCGCGGCCGCAGCGGCTCCATAGCCGGCGACTCGTCCGCGCCGCCAGCCGGTCCAGCGTGCGTCTGCGCAGGCTGATAACCAGCTCAACCAAATTGTCTGAAATGAAATGCGACCAAGAGGTACCAAGAGTTGGAGAAACATAGCTCTTGCATATCTGCGCATACATGAAAGCCATTGACCAAATACTTTACAATTCCTAAAAAGATAGTGCCAAAGGCCTGGTGAAACTTGGGCAGTGTGTTACTGAACATTAGCCAACACAAAATATATGATTTAATTTTCTACTAATGCTACATTCAGTATTCTTTGGGTATTTGGGTTTACTGCTTTTAAATTTAGTGCATTAATTGTCAAAATCATACTTCAAAGTGTTTGCAACACCATTGAGCTGATGTTCCATTTTGTGCCCCATTGTCCATCATGATCATAGCCAGGTATGTCTAAATGTCATATTGTTTTGTATAAACTTTGACGTTTCCGAACTGTCACGATTTTGCAGCACAGGCTAATTTTTCCTCAACAAATTCATATTTGTTTGTAAAGTTATATACCAAAATTTCCATACTAAATATACCTGTTTAATATATTTAATATTACTCTTCATGTCATTCATGTTATTTGTACAAAATAAAATATAGATATGATCAAACATTTTTGATACAGAGTGGAATCAATGGAATCGGATTCGGAATCGATTCCCCTTGTAAAATATCTATTGGAATCGGAATCATACCCATCTGGCTTGGCATGGAGTCAGAATTGATTCCACCAAAGCAGAATCAAGCACAAGTCTGTATGAGATCAATGCACTGGCACGTAGTGCTCTTTGCTTGGATGGCTTGTGATCCCAGTGCATGATCTCTGATAATGAAGTGTGTTTGGGCGCCATGTGACCTTCGTTGTCGGAGCGCCCCTAAACCCCAATCAAAGAAATGAAGTGTGTTGTGATTTGTAACTGTACTGTATTGTATAGATTTTACTTGACATTGCCGTGTTGGAATCAGTGTCTCTGACTGCCCTTGATAGTATGGATTTCTCAGGCGTGTAACTGGCCATGGGAATATGATGGACGCCATGCAGTTATGTGGAGGCCTGTTATTGGCATGATGACTCAAAATATCAGCACTCAGGTCATTAGTGTATGACAGTTTGCTGAACAGTTCCGTTTTAATCATGCAACGCACTGTGAATGTTACCAGTGAGGGATCCCGTGGAAACTTAGTGCCACCTGCCTGTGTACTTCCTTGATGGACAGTAGATCTATTATGTAGAATCCCATGGTGACCTGGGAGTTACTGTGGACTCTCTTCTAAAATTACATGACCATGGAAACGGATCTGTGGTGCATAAGGCTGGCGGCCTGGCACAAAATTTTATTCAATATACTGTGTGCAGATCGCCAGAGTTCATGCTGTTCTTGTTCACTACCCATGTTCGAGCTATAATTGAATAATTGTTTGTGCATCTGGCACACCGGCTACTTGAAATAACTTGTGCCCCCTAGAGAATATCCAGAGGAGGTGGACCAAGCAGATTGACCGGCTAAATTCACCTAGCTATGCTGATCGCCTACAGTCCTTGAACCTATACTATGTGCAAGGAAGGCTTATGCGCGCAGATCTAAGAAATTGTCAATGGAAAATCGTGCATTATGCCTGATGAGCAGTTTGGTTGCCCTCCACAAACACGCACTAGGGGCCACTGCCATAAGATTTTCCCTACCTTCACCCACACAGATATCAGAAAACGTTTGTCCCTGTGCGCTACACTGCTGCTTGGAACGCTCTGCCTGCTGCGGCTGCATGTTCCCCTCAACTTGACTAGCTTTAAGAGAATGCTAGAAGCACATGCACGCAAGTCCAGCCTTGGAATTTGGGCCATTTTCTGGACTTTTTGGGTCCAAAGAATTTTGCTCTCTTCGTATTTGTTCAAGAAATTTGCTCTGTTTTCGCCTGATCTTACAGACATCGTAGTTAAAATATAATTTAATTTTCCTCACAAGGATTTAATATCTATTACAAATCAGGATTTTTTACTTTCCAAGTAAAATAATTAAAACAAAAATGAAAATCTTAACTTGCCTGACAATACAATTTTACTCTCCACCTATGGATTTTTACTCTCCGGGACCAGGTCATGAAATGAAAAATCCAACACTGCATGCGACAATCTGTTTGCCTTTGTGTAGGCATGCATGTGTCATAACTCTTCTTGTGGTGTATGAATTCATGTTATATGTGTCTGATTAAGTACTCCTGGCCTAACATGTAGTAATTGCATATCTTATTCACAAACTAATTGGAAGACACACAATTCCAGCCATAAATTGGTGTCGAACTCAGCCATAAATTGGTGTCAAGCTAAGTTATGACTACCTACTGAGGCTGGCGCGTCTAGGATTCAGGGTTCCTTCAAACTCCTTCCCATTCCAATTGCCATTTTTATCTGATGCTAAGGTAAGGAACCCAACCAGGTGAGAGAACCAGGTGATAGAGGTGACCATAGGGCAGACAGCGCCTTGAATACACCTATAATAATTGGAAACTGTCTGGAATGTCATTGCAGCACTTCAAATGTGTCTGCGTCACAACTACAATATCCTCGTCCAGTGACTCTGCTTCATCTCACACCCTTGCTGGATGATCGGGGCTGACCCGGCCTGCCCGGGAGGCCGGAGGAGAGTGGTACTCAAAACAGCGTTTCGGTCCTGGCCATTCACCGGCAAGGCCCGGTCACTAATGGTCAGCTGTAAACCTGTTTAGAAGCATCCAGGAAAGGATATGTTAAATATAACACATTAAATTAGCTTTACATTTTTGTGCAAAGTTGGTGAAATTTCAGTGCAAATTTTGGTGCTCCAAATTTTGGCGCATGATGGGTCGCTGAGGTGTTCAGCGTAGTTTGTTGATATTTTCCAATCTGGCCCTAGACCCCATTTTACAAATGGGAAATTAAATTGCCTAAAAACAGCTAAGTTTTGGGGAAAATGACCTTAGTATTTTTGACATTTCAATAACAGCCAAAGATAATGGCTATCTCAGTTCAAAACCAATACAAAGGAAACAAAAACAGCTGCCTCTCTACACCGGGCGGTGCTTCTGTCGGAGCCCGCTGCGGTGCCGTCCGCTGTCGGCTCGTCCTGCCGCCTACGGCTCGAGAGTTCCGGGGAGGCTGGCGACTGCGGCGGCAGCAGCCGGTTCGCCGTTCGGCCGCCGGGCCTTACTGGACTGAGAAACATCGGCAACCCATGTTTTATGAACTCGGTGCTGCAATGCCTGAGCAACACTCGCGCCCTGCACGACTACATTCTGCGCGACGAGTACGCCTCCGACATCAATACCACTACGTCGGACATGAAGGGGGCGCTGATCAGAGCTTTCGGCGCTCTGATGCGTGACCTGTGGCGGCACTCAAACGAGTCTGAGCGGGTGCTGACGACCGCGCCGTTCAAGTCACAGATCCAGCGGTTCACGCCACGCTTCATGGACTACTAGCAGCAGGACGCGCAGGAGTATATGTACGCTCAGGTACCTGCTGGAGGGTCTGCACGAGGATGTAAATCGCGTTACCAGCCGGCCCAAGCCCATTACTACAGACATCGACGATAGTCTCAGCGCCAGTCAGAAATCAGTTGAGGCCTGGAAGCGCACCCTGCGTCTGGAGAACTCAAAGTTAGTTGATCTGTTTGTCGGCCAGCTCAAGTCGACGCTGCTGTGCACGGTGTGCGGCCACGCGTCCGTCACGTTCAACCCGTTTTGGGATCTGAGCCTACCGATCCCGGCCAGGACGGGCCGGGTGCAACTGCAGGCCTGTTTTGTCCTCTTCATAAGGGAGGAGGTGCTCGACAGAGACGACAAGCCGACGTGTTCCAAGTGCCTAAAGCGGCAAAAGTGCACCAAGATCTGTCGATCCAGAAGTTCCCGCGTATACTGGTGGTGCACCTGAAACGTTTCTTGCCGCTGGAGAGGTCCCACAGCAAACTCAACACCGCCGTGGACATTCCCGTGACCGGGATGGACCTGTCGCCGTACTCGGCTGACCAGACGCTCTGCAGGTACAACCTGTACGGCGTGGCCAACCACTCCGGCACGCTGGTCTCCGGCCACTACACGGCCTACTGCAAACACCTGCACACGGCCGAGTGGTACGAGTACAACGACTCACGGGTGCGTCTGGTCAATCAGCGCAGTGTCACCAGCTGCGGGGCATACGTGCTCTTCTTCGAGCTGGCCGGCACTTCCCACATTGAGGCAGTCTGCCCATCGGACACCGTCTAGTCCGCCTAGATTCTCTGGGCGGGGTCGCCACCGGACCGCCGTTTGCGCCGGCCCGAGGGTTGTAGTGTATTGTCATCCATTAATGTGTACACACATCGCTTGTCGGATTGTCATTGTTGCTTATGTTCACATGGTAAGCGTCGGTTTTCTTTAATATACAAAGGTGAAACATTCCCTTTAATGACATAGGTCTGTTGACTACTCGATCGGACTTAACAGCTACAAGCGGTAGGTTTTGTCACAATCATAGATAGGCATTTTCAAAGATTCACTCTGCCAAATCAAGATACAAGCCAAGGTTTATGCGAAGAAACTGACGACAGTGGCTTATCCGCTCCACGTGTAGCACTACTTAGGCTATATATTGTGATGTTTTACTTGTTACAGCGAGTGAGATCCATGTATGTATTGTGTGCTTGCATGTCTTTGTAGGTATATGTGACTTTACCCGTCAATGGGCCAACCTGTGGGTGATCTGCTGAATAAATACATAAAAACAATCAGAATTAAAGGCTACAAGCAAATCTTAGGTTTCATCCCTATCAGACTTAATGGCTACAAGCGAATCTTAGGTTTTGTCCTGATCATACTTAATGGCAGGGTTAGGTTAGATTAGGTTAGACAGGCCTATGCTATTAAGTTTACCTTCCCAATGGTGTCATCAAGCCGGCAGCACCACTCGCCACTTTTTCAGGCTCCCAGTGCTGTAACACTGGGGACTGGGGAGATGAATTACTGAACTATTGTGATTAGTTAGGCCAGTTTATGTCAGTTAAATTGCATTATAATATTCTAGAAATGGATGAATGCTTGATAAAGTATTGATGTTTTAACATAAAGTTAATAAGAAAGTGGTCATTTTGATGATAATTTAAATGAGAGCCCTATAGCCTTTCAAGACACATGTGGCTGGTATTTCGCATATTCTTTTCGATTATTTATCCACATTCCACTTAGATATGCTTGGTCAAACTCACCGTCCATTCCCGCTGCTGGCAATATTCAAATTGAAATACCTATGTAGGCAGGAATAATCTGACAAGCGTGCTAAATTGAAATAACAACGGATCAACGATGAAAAACAAACCGGAGGGACGTGGTTCACTTTATCACGACGCCAGATAGCCCAAAGCCAACGGCTTCACCAATCAGACCACAGGATACATCCAGACAGACCAGAATCTACGCTCTGATTGGTCAATGTTGGTCCCGTAGTTCAGCACTAAGGTGTCAGTAAACTAAGACACAGCGATGTTTATTGCGCATTCGTCACCTCCTGTGTCCGAAGCGCTGATTGGTCAACAATTCATTTTAAATTGTTCCAGTGTTAGGTACCAGCCGCATTCCTAAGGGCCCTAATTTGCCAGTTCTAGTTTGGTCCCGCTCGCCGAGTCGGACCAAACCTTAAAGTACCCGGGAAATTCAAACGAGATTTTATTGAAATTTGTCATCCGACGTTTATGTGCAGCATTTTTCGTTTTTTGTTTTTTTTAAGACAAAATAATTATTTCACCGCCCCTAACCGTGTATTTCATGCGTTTTCGATTAGGTTCCTCAGGAATACGATTAGGTCCCTTAGGAATGTGGTACTTTACGTATGGTACCAACGCAATACAAAATCATTGTGAAAACAGCTAGTAAGGCCCCCATGATGGTCCCCAATGCCACCAGAATGCCAAATGGTGCACTAAAGCTGGGCAGCAGGAACTGCTGTCGGTCACGGGGCCTGTTGAACATCAACACGGGCCGCTGCAGCCGGCGGTCACGGGGCGGGCGGTGTAGCCGGCGGTCATCGGGCGGCTGGTGCAGTTGGCGGTCATTAGGCGGCTGAAGCTAGCGGTCACTGGACAGCTGTTGACGATCACTGCCACTGGGCAGCTGCAACTGGCGGTCACTGAGCAGCTGGCGGTCATTGGACAGCTGTTTACGGTCACTGGGCAGTTGCAACTGGCGGTCACTGAGCAGCTGGCGGTCTTTGGACAGCTGCAGCTGACGGTCATTGGACCGCCGTTAACAGTCACTGGGCAGTTGCAACTGGCGGTCACTGATCAGCTGGCAGTCACTGGACAGCTGCAGCTGACGGTCATTGGACAGCTGTTAACGGTCACTGGGCAGTTGCAACTGGCGGTCACTGATCAGCTGGCAGTCACTGGACAGCTGCAGCTGACGGTCATTGGACAGCTGTTGGCGGTCACTGGGCAGTTGCAACTGGCGGTCACTGAGCAGCTGGCAGTCACTGGACAGCTGCAGCTGGCGGTCATTGGACAGCTGTTGGCGGTCACTGGGCAGTTGCAACTGGCGGTCACTGAGCAGCTGGCAGTCACTGGACAGCTGCAGCTGACGGTCATTGGACAGCTGTTGACGGTCAATGGGCAGTTGCAGGTGGCGGTCACTACAAGAATATAACAACACAGTGAGTTATTTCTTCTCGACCTGTCTGTGGCGAACTGTAACAGGTCACAATGACCGAATAATGGTCTGTCGAATATGATGCTCGATTCGCAAAATACAAAATACGAATGGTTCAAATGAGCATTGGCCCGGGTCTTTAGACGTTGTTATTTCGAGACAATAGACACAGAAACGGTGTCATGTTATGAAATATGTATGCGTATTTGAATAGTATGATAAAACCGTACGTCAAAGTCCTGCGGTAACCATCGTAATTTGTTATGTATGTCTTCAATAAATAACATAGGCTTTAAAATTTGCCAGCTGAAGTAGTCTGGTATTAAACCCGCGTCCCGCTGGGGTCTTCAGCCGAACGCTGGGAGGCAGATTCTGCCCCCATCGTTAGCTTCCGAACTAATGGGTAATCGCAGCGAGACGCGCAAAGCGGCACTCGTAAGCTCTCAATGAGACGCATCTAAAGCATCAATACAACTTTAAAATTTAGATCACATGTCAGGTCACGCACGGTCAGGTCAAAAGTCAAAATCACGGTATTTGAGTTTAAGAGCCATGCTATCCACTCAAAGCTATCGATTATGACCATTATAGCCCAACGTGCTCTTGACCCGCCATTCGTTGGGGGGGGGGGGGGGTTCGCCCACACTGACGAACTTTCGCAATAGCTCAAAAAACAATAGCGCTACCGATGTAAATTTCGGGTACCTTCTCCTACATCAATGTTACGTCTTCTGCGCAAAAAAAAACAATTTCGTCGATTTTTTCTTTCTTTTAGTCTTTTTAACGCTGTGGTTATGTAAGGCATTGGGATAATACGTATTTTAAAGCTTTTATTTGACCTCCTTACAAAAGTTGAGTTTATGATTTAATGTTTTGTATGAATTTTCGAGCACGGCTCATGATCACATACACAAAACCTAAAAAAAACACACCCGTGTGTTTTTTTTTAAGGTTTTGTGTATGTGATCATGAGCCGTGCTCGAAAATTCATACAAAACATTAAATCATAAACTCAACTTTTGTAAGGTCAAATAAAAGCTTTAAAATACGGATTTTGTTTTCTCTCGAGATATAGCGAATTTAGTAACGTCACTACACACGAGTTTGACACAAAAATCAGCTGAAAATTTAGCAGGCCGTACAAATGCCATATTTTGAGCAAAATACAATCGGAAAACGTCCAAAGTTAACAAATGGCAAGGGATACAAAATGGCTATCTCGGATGTGTGAAAATGTTGTTTTGTAACCCCAAAATCGTCAAAAAATGCCCTCAAAATCAAAATTTTCAAACATGAAAAAAAATTAACTTTTGTTGGAGAACCAACCACATGTAAACAATACCGAAACCAAATTGAAAAGCATGTCTTTGTTTCTGACTGTTTTACGGCTCATAAGTATGAGTAACTCATGACGTCATATTTTAAAATTACATTTTTTGCCTTTTATTGACCAGATACAAACAAATAAAAGGCAGCAATGTATTTCTGAGACAAAACTGGTCTAGAAACATACCCTTTTTATTTATAATGATTCATTTCAACTTTTGACCTTATGTGACCTGAAATTGACCTGATATGGTGTCCATTTTTGAAAATTACTGCTACTATCGAATTATACGTATAAAATAACCCCTAAAACATGTGTCGCATGGCTTTCATAGTTCTCTTGCCAATAGTGACCTGACCTTGACCTTGACCTTTGCTTACATTTCACTTTCGCTTATGCGGGAGATGCGTTATACCTTTGAGAGCACTTTGTGCGATAATAGTCGCAATATAAGGCTTAGGATGGAAAGTATGGCCCATAAACCCAAATACCTCAATGTTGACATTTGACCTAACCGTGACCTGACATGTGACCTTATTTTGACAATTTCGTGTATGTTTTAGATTCGTCTCTTTGAGAGCTTTCGAATGCTGCCTTGCACGTCTCACTGCGATCATTGGTCCGAAAGATACCCGGGGGGGACCCCCCGCAACCAATAGATACAGCGCCAGCTGTCTGCCTACATGTCCGATAATCATCTCCTCTCCCCATCCCAACATGGTTTTCGGCCCCGCCATTCCACAGAAACCGCTCTGCTCCACATCACTAACCGCATCTTTTCCAACATGGACCGTGACATGTCTCTCTTGTGTGCCTCTTGGACCTTAGTAAATGCTTTGACGTTATTCCTCATTCACAGCTTCTTTCCAAACTCCAGCTCTATGGCATTGACCCGGTCTGGTTTTCATCCTATCTCATCGGTCATACTCAGTCAGTTTGCATCTCTTCCCCTTCTGGTGACAGAGTGATCTCCAAGCCTCTTTCCAATACCATGGGTGTCTTCCAGGGATCAGCCCTTGGTCCTCTGTTATTCACTATTTTTGTCAACGACCTCAGCCTGCACGCGCCAGACGTTCATGTGACCCAGTACGCTGACGATACCCAGCCCCCAGGTCCTTATATCCGATGTCAAACGCAACCTTCCTAGCCTCATCCTACGCATGGAGACTACACTGTCCTCCTTATCATCGTGGTTCCATGCACACGGACTTAAACTCAACGCATTCAAAACTGAAATCCTTCTCCTTGGCACCCGGCAGAACACCCGCGACCTCTCACCTGTCAGCGTGCGGGTCAGTGGGGAGACCACCCAGGTGAGCCGGTTCGTTAAAAACCTCGGCGTGCTGTTGACCGCCACCTTAGCTGGGACGCACATGCCAGTGACGTGGTACGGAAGTGTGTCGGCCTCCTGATCGGTCTCCGCCACCTAAGGCACTTCCTCCAGCAGAGCGTGATGCTAACTATTGTGCGCGGTCTGGTCGTCTCGCGGGTCGTCTCGCGCGTGAGATACTGTATCTCTGTATATGGCAATAGTTCGGCAGCTAACGACAACATACTGATGAAAGTTGTGAATTTGGCAACCAGGGTCGTTACTGGACTCAGAAAGTATGATCATGTGTCTCGCGCGCGGGATGACCTGAACCTCCTCGCGCCTCGCCAGATGTGCGATTACCAGACGGCGATTGTTGCTCATAAAGCATATGTGCTGGGTGAGCCTGCGGACCTCGCCACTTTATTCCGCACCTACACTGATGCGCGGCCCTGTGAGCGTCGCGACAGGACCAGACGCCCGCCTGCCATGAGAACGGCGGCCGGACAGCGTTCGTTTCGTACCGTGCGACATCGCTGCTGAACGCGTTGACTGAGGGAGCTTGAACCGAAACGTTTCAAACGGGCGGTCCTGTCTTTCTTTCGGCAATAAGTGACTATGTGTGACTATGTGTGTGTGTGTGTGTGTGTGTGTGTGTGTGTGTGTGTGTGTGCGTGCGTGCGTGCGTGCGTGCGTGCGTGCGTGCGTGCGTGCGTGCGGGCGGGCGGGCGGGCGGGCGGGCGGGCGGGCGGGCGGGCGGGCGGGCGGGCGGGCGGGCGGGCGGGCGGGCGGGCGGGCGGGCGGGCGGGCGGGCGGGCGGGCGGGCGGGCGGGCGGGCGGGCGGGCGGGCGGGCGGGCGGGCGGGCGGGCGGGCGGGCGGGCGTGCGTGCGTGCGTGCGTGCGTGCGTGCGTGCGTGCGTGCGTGCGTGCGTGCGTGCGTGCGTGCGTGCGTGCGTGCGTGCGTGCGTGCGTGCGTGCGTGCGTGCGTGCGTGCGCGCGCGCGCGTGTGTGTGTGTGTGTGTGTGTGTGTGTGTGTGTGTGTGTGTGTGTGTGTGTGTGTGTGTGTGTGTGTGTGTGTGTGTGTGTGTGTGTGTGTGTGTGTGTGTGTGTGTGTGTGTGTGTGTGTGTGTGTGTGTGTGTGTGTGTGTGTGTGTGTGTGTGTGTGTGTGTGTGTGTGTGTGTGTGTGTGTGTGAAAGGGATCTAAGAGGACATTATTGAGACCTGAGAGGGTCGTATGGAGTATGCCGGAGATATGCCTGTCTGACAGGGCCCTCGGCCGGTCTGAGGAGGCACGTAGCTGACCTAAAAGGGATACAAATGTACTTTAGTTGGAATTGGAGTTATGAGGCTGGAGTTATGAGTTTCGGTATTCCATTTGGCGCTCCAACTTTAAATAAAATGAAAGCTACACCGTCTGATCATCGCCACCGTTCTCCCCTCTGGAGCCCAGGCGGGCCAGAATGGCCCACCGAAGCTCCAGGGAGCTGCCTTTGCAGCCCCTGGCTACATACCTGCCTAACACTTCCCTCTGGAGCCCAGGCAGACCAGAATGGCCCACCGAAGCTCCAGGGAGCTGCCTTTGCAGCCCCCTGGCTACATACCAGCATAACAAAACTATCACCGCAGTCACTTCGTCATTGGCACTCATTCAGAAACACAATTCTCGATTGAAATCACACGAAAAGTTTCGGTTCTTTGGTGACGTTCCAAAGACACGTGTGCCTGGTAAACGTGTCTGGCAAGCCACCGTATCTAGGGTATTTTATCATGAAATCGTAAATTTTCCCGCACCATTACAAATTAATAGAATAATTGCTACCATATTTATTTTCGAAACCTACCAGATAGATAAATAATTGTGAGATGAACAATTGTGAGATAAAAATATTTCCCATTGTGCGCCTTCAAATGGTTTCTTAAACCCTAAACTTGCGCGGACAGTAGGTACGTACACATTTGTGGAGGTCTGCCAACTTGTACGGACACTGTCCGTAGTGGTGGCGACACCTTTGCTGTTCAACAATTTTTCGCTGACGTCTTCTCGTCACCCAACACATTTTATTTGCTGACGCCTCCCCCCCCCCCCCTGCGCTCAACAACTTTTCGCCGTGGATATGCGGAGTGAAATTCCCCCCCCCCCCCCAAAAAAAAAAAACTAGATCCGCCACTGCCAAAGGGGCACAGCACATACGGCCAAAGTGGCCCGTACGGACCTTCAGGAGCGGGGGGGGGGGGGGGCAATTGCCCTGTTTGCCCCCCCCTCCCCTTGGGTACGCCTATGATCTCCATCTAGCCTCCCCAGGTAACCAGACTCCGGCCCGACGCGGTCTCCGTCGAAAGTCGGCGCACGCGCAGTCTGATGGGGCTATTTCTGCCGCGGACAGCGCCGCCCGGGGGCCGAGGAGGGGAGACGACGGCCGGCGGGACTGTCGGCTTCGACGAGCGTCCGTGTCGCCTCCGGGCATGAGCGAGCGGCGGGCCCACGCGAGACGGGCTGGTGCAAACGACAGAGCCGTGGGTGGTGCGTTGTGACTGTGAGCTTTGCTTTGCTTCGGTGCGTTAAGCTGAGCTGAGCTAAGCCGCGCCGAGTGCGATCGGCAGCGGCAACGATGGCTGAAAATGAGGGCGGATCAGAGCAGGATGACGTCTCCTTCCTCCGAACGGTCAGTACTGCAGCAGGGGGCTAACCTAACCTAACCTAACCTTCCTCCGAACGGTCAGTACTGATGACATAGGGGAGGGGTTAACCTAACCTAACCTAATCTTTCTCCGAACAGTCAGTGCTGATGGCTGCAGGGAGGGCTAACCTAACCTAACCTTTCTCCGAACGGCCAGTACTGAGAGCTTCAGGGGAGGGGGGCTAACCTAACCTAACCTAACCTTCCTCCGAACGGTCAGTACTGTTGGCTGCAGGGGGGGGGGGGCTACCCTTACCTAACCTAACCTTCCTGCGAACAGTCAGTACTGATTGCTGCAGGGGAGGGGGGGGGGGGGGGCTAACCTAACCTAACCTAACCTTCCTCCGAACGGTCAGTACTGATGGCTGCAGGGGGGTAACCTAACCTAACCTAACCTTCCTCCGAACAGTCAGTACTGATGGCTGCAGGGGGAGGGCTAACCTAACCTAACCTTCCTCCGAACGGTCAGTACTGATGGCTTCAGGAGAGGGGGGGGGGGGGGGGGGGGAGGGCTAACCTAACATAATAGAAACTTCCCAGAGTGTCGCCCCGGCCATCCAAAGCGGCGCCCGTGTATTTGGCCATTTTAAGCACAATCACAACACATTTTTCCTACTGTATTTGTTATTTCACAAAATCTAACAATACTTTTCGGAATCACACATTCTTAAACTGTTGAATAGGACCTGCCGCACCGTTTAAATAGCGATTTTCGTTCACTTAGGTCTGTTTGAAGCAGTATACTTTATGGTTTCTAACTACAAATTATACAAATTAAATTTCTGTGACAACAAATAACTTAGGTTTTGATAGGTTTAGAGTAGGTAGGATAGAAAATGGTGCTGATTTCAAAAAATCACAACCTAACAAAACCTAAGTGAGCCATTCGCTTGGTTCTGGAATGTCTGACATTTCTGGTGAAGCCTATACACTAAGTATGCACTTCTGTACCGTGTTAAAGTCATGTCTAAAAACGAAATCTGGCATTAACGCCGAGCAAAATCTTGATAATTGTTTTTATATCGTCGTACATTTCTGGAAGCCAAATTTAATTTGAAATCGAATGGCTATCTTCGTCTTTTAATTAAAGTCATATTCTAGAAATTATTCGGGTTTTTGTGTTTTTTTCAAATACAAGTTGGTTTAATATGAAAGCCCTACTTGTTATAATGCAAAACTTTCATAACACCTACTATCTATATGGTTTGGTTTCTGAGTTATAAGTAATTTTCTTTCTAAATTTGCATTAATCGAGGTGGAGTTTTGAACCACTCGTAAGGCGCCAAAGGTTATATATTATATAACAGCAGAAAGCCCATGCTTTTTTGTTGTGCAACATTGAGTTTAACTTAGCCAAAAATCCGCATTTTCAACGTGCTGTTCAGTTTCCTAAGTTGTTGCAAAAAAAACACAGCAAAAAACGTACTGAAACTAATGCTGTGTTTGCATGTGTTGTTCTCACTTAATACTGAACGGCTAATAATCTACTTACCATTAAACGAAAGCCCGTTTTTCTTTCTTAATTTTATTATAAGGGTATATTTGGATCCCCGTTGTCATTTAGAACGATACTTGCAATTCATGATCATGTGTTTTGTCTTTCGGCGCATAATTGCCGGTAGCCGCCGTGGAGTCTTCCAAATAAAATTGGAACGCAGTAAATAATCCAATCTGTCGCGTTGTTTTTCCCTTTTTTCCATAAATATGGTAGCAATACCCAAAGCGGCTTTCTCGGCGCAATAAATACAGCTAAATACAAACAACAACAAGAAGTTTTCGGCGGCGTAACCTTCACGTGGGAAAGAGTACTTCAACTTGGAGAGGTAATGAAGTTTCGATTTTGACGCTATATTTGTGATTGTTAGTAGAAACTGGCTGATTTGTATGCATTGACTCTTTATGATGTCTGTGAGGCAGGGGGGGGGGGGGGGGGGGGGGGGGTCATCCCGGGATTCCCATGCATTGGCTGCCGAGCGACTTAGCATTAGCGATGACGTCACTGGTGCAGTGGTCCAGTCGTGGCCAGCCCCGCCGCCGCAGCTGCGCTTTCGAACGTTTTGCGGTCTTTTAACGGGTGTTGACGAGGGCGGCAATTTGAAGTCGTCGCCGTTAGATAAGTAAGTTATGTTGCAAGTCTATATTTTGAAATATTGTGTTTTTGGGGTTTGTTCTTGAATATCTTGAACATTAAGCCAAAACATGTCATTTGCAA
>JAXIVJ010019047.1:12500-21064 GCA_036785665.1 Chirona hameri | reverse complement strand
ATGTAGGCGTCCGCAATTACATTAGTTTTGTTTTTCTGGGGTTTAAAAGTTGAACGGATTTGAGTTGTTACGAGGCGAGCCCGCTCGTCCTTCCGTGGTGAAGGGAACAAATCGGAATATGAGCGGCCCAGCCCGACCCGGCCCGTGGCCACACTTTTGAGAAGCTCAATATCTGCAACCGCACGTCCGATTGACAAGCGGACTTCTTTGCTGAGTAGTCCCATCCACCCTACCCTATTTGAGACCAGAGCCGACTCACGTGGGTGACTACCACTGTACGTGGCGCGCACTGGCGGCCGCAGGGGGGGGGGGGGGGCGGGGGCACGGGGCCATGCCCTACCCCTTTGAACTTCAAGGAAGGGCATATTATATTTTGCCCCCCCCCCCTTCCCTCTTCGCTCGAGTCTAATCGTAATGGTAAAAATTGCCTTTGCAGCAGTCATAATCCAGCTATCCACAATACAAAATGGAAAATTTCGCGGCGCTTCGCGGCATGCCACAAGTTTCGCCATTGCTTATACAAATTTGGAAAATCGAAAAATTAATTCCATGTCTGGCAGAGGCTCTCCTTGGCGGTACCTAATTGCTGGCTCCAGGGCCACTCCCTTCATAAAATGTTAACTTTCAAGCGTACTACATGTTTAGCTAGTCTACCGAGTTCCTAAAAAGGCGATGCGACCGCAAAGATGCGGACATCGGGATCTTAAAGCTGCTCCAACTTGCTAGACCAGCTGATAGTGCTGATAGTGGGGACCAGGCCAGGACCATCTCCCAACGTCATCTCCACACATGCAACTCCAGATCCGCACAGCAACCATTTATGCGCGGAAAAGTCGTTCTGCCTCTTGCTGCTTTCAAACCATGTGCACTGTTACCAGTTGTCTGTTAAAGGGAGTGTGCATACTGCCTACTCACATCGCTTATTTGGGGTTATTGACACTGGTCTATAGAACATAATTTTCTGAATTGAACCATGACTTCATTTCTCCAGATTGCTAGTTGTTAGTTAGTTGCTGATAGTTGCTGAGATATTCCAAAGACTCCAGGAACGTGATGGAATTACAACATTATCGAGTAGACTCCAGAAGGCTTACCACCACTAGAAGCATTGCTAATATCGAAATATGGATCCAAATTTGCTAGCATATCGTTAGCGCCGGTCAATAGCAATTCGACAAAACATCTCATGCATGCTGATAGCAGCAGCCGAACAGTACCGTCTGTCCCCTACTCGCAACGGTTGATGGCCATTTTGACGCCATTTTTTGACGAAGATATCAATTTAGAGTTACGAAACTTGCACATAATAAAGTTCACAGTAGCAGGAACATGCTGTGCAAAAGTTGTCTATGCATAAAAATTCATTATATGACAATAATTTAATTGGCTTAGTTGCGCCGTTTTACACATCTTTTCTCTGTTTATAGTAGCGATCGTTTTATCGATATCGAAACAAGAAATAAGACAAAAGAACATGAGTGAAAATTCTACTAAAAGGGCTCCAGTTGTGAATTGTATCGTATCCAACAATCAAGCCAATAGCTTCTTTCTGTAAGAAAAATATGTTTGACATTCCAAAACAGTAGGCACACTCCAGGTAGTCAGAGTAAAGGCGGCCGCACACAGCGCATTCGGTGGCCGATATCACTGCGAAATTCCGCCTCGGAAAATCGCGGCGACACCGCGGAATATCGTCCTTGTTCCGGCGGATTCGGTGCTGTCTGCTCGCAAGATTTCGCCCCGCCGACCTACATCATGTCGCATCCTGTCCCTACAGCCTGTCCCAATGTAACTTAATTATGCTTATTTTTCGACGAAGGTGTAAGTTTATAACCACAAACCACAATATACCACAAAATTTCACAACGGGAAAACATGCTGCGCAAAATGTGTACCTCTATCTTGCATAGATTCGCCACTGTTAGCCTGATACATTTGTGTTGTATGCGGTTCCGTGGCGTTAAGTTGCGGAAAAAGCTCGTACGGACCAGCTTTTTCCGCCATTCCGCCAGCGGACACTCGGCGCGTTTAGCTTGCGTTTTTCATCGTTTCGGCTGACGCAAACGCGGAAAGTCGCTGAAGATGCGCGGAAAGTCGCAGCGATATCGCGGCCTCCGCGCGCCGAATGGCCCAGTGTGCGGCCGCCTTTACTGTTACGGATGTATGCAGTTATTATTATCATATGTACTACTAGCTGGGGTACCCGGCGTTGCCCGGGGAATTCAGTACCTGGGAGCCACCCAGGTGGCTTACAACCCATAAGCCAGACTTGAAAAATACATGCTACCGGCTGTTCTTTAATTGGAGCATTGCAACCAAGGCCACAGTCGTTAATCTAATTTTAGTGCGCTCTGTGAGTGACGGCGCCTCTGTCAGTCAATACTGCAGTAATTAGTGCTTTAAATATATATTTCTTCCCCCACTATGCCACTAAGGTCAGTCAGGCAATTCCATGAGTGTCACTAACACATGATGATCGCATGGTTGGCAGAGTTGATGTTTGCTGGTATACATTTTGTACTCTTTTGTATTCTGATTTTGGGCTTGAGGTCTCCAGAGCTTGATCCAGTTGACTGAATCAAATACAATATGATTATTATTCATATTTGATTTGATTATGTTTATTTCCCCTTTTCAAAGAGTACACAAGTTTAAAAAAGTACAAAAGAATAAAAAATGTATACTAGCAAACATCAACTTTGCCAACCATGCAACCAACCATTGTCATCATCTAAGATGATGACAATTGGGGCTTATGGTTGTACCGAGTACCAATTGCATTAGTCATATGACACGCTCTAACCCAAAGCTCGGATAGGAACATTGGATTTCGTGCTATCAGAAGGTTATCAATACTGACACACTAAAGCACCATGTGTTGGTATTGTCTGCATTCTGATAGTCTGAGGTAAGGACGTGTCCGAAGATTCAATTTGTACCTACTCATGTGTCGTCTACACCACCAATAGCATGAAAGTCCAGTATATTCATGTATCTTGTCATTACCAGAGTTTGGGTGTTTGCCTACATTATCACAGTTTAAAATGGCTCCAGAATGAGTGTTATCATCAAAATGCATTAAAATGCATTGAAACCAAGGTCACAGTCGTGAATCTAATTTGAGTGCACTCTGTCAGTCAATACTGCAGTAATTAGTGCTCTAAATATATATTTCTTCCCCCACTATGCCACCAAGGTCTGTCTGGCAATTCCATGACTCATGAGTGCCACTAACACATGATGATGACAATTGGGGCTTATGGTTGTACCCAGTACCAACTGCATTGGGCATATGACCCGCTCTAACCCAAAGCTTGGATAAGAACATTGAATTTCATGCTATGAGAAGGTTATCAATACTGACGCACTTAGTACCATGCGTTGGTATTGTCTGCATTCTGATAGCATGAAGTCTGAGGTTAGGACGTGTCCGAAGATTCAACTTTTACCTACTCCATGTGTTGTCTATACACCACCAATAGCATGAAAGTCCAGTATGTTGATGTATCTTGTCATTACCAGAGTTTGGGTGTTTGCCTACATTATTGCAGTTTAAAATGACGGCAGAATGAATGTTACCAATGAAATGAAATATACATTCAGTAAGATCAGTAAGAAACATAGGGCAGTATACTCACATCTTTCAGGCTGTGCATGGAAAGAAGTTGACACTTCTACCATTTTATTTTATTCTTTTCCAAATATTTCATGGCCCCTTGGTAACAGATACTGGTAAACTAAACTGAAACATTACTCGTATAAAGATCAAGGCCCTATAACCTGTATAAAGATCAAGGCCCTATAATGATAAAGATAAGGGCATACTGAGAGTCAAAACACCGCCCCAAACTCTAAATGTATATTTCTCCCCTGCTTCTGCAGTTTAAAATGGCTGCAGAATGAATGTCACAAAAGGGCAACATATGAAGAAATTCGGGCCCACTAAGTACAAATATCACTGCAATCAATATCAATTCCACGCTTTCACAATTTACTTGAAAAATATAGAGGTCTGATCTGAATGGTAGTGGTACACTGACATGCCTGCCATCATGCTGATTCAGAGAATGTATGGGTTTGGGGTCCATCACCAAGGGTTTTCGAGTTTCTAGCGTTGGAAAGGTTTGAATTTGCCCTTTATATAGTAGATTGGACGCTGACTGCCACCGGCCATGGTGATTTACTATTCGAAGCTAATGTATATGAACAACTACGTTCAATTAAATACTTTTCATCATACCGAGATGTGCAACCAGGAAAAGGGGTTACCTGAGGCTTAGCTCCACTAACGGTCTGGTTCCAATATGGAAATTTAGTTTTCCACGACCGGAAATTTAACTTTTCACGCCGATTTGCGGCGTCACATCAGTGGCCATTGTCATTGTCTTCGGTTCGTCGTAACGCTGAATTGAATTAATAGCATTTTAGCTTCTTATCCTCTACACGGCCCACCGCCTATATTTATTAGTTTTATCAGGCAAACCCGTAAAAAATGTCGCGCCGCTTCGCGGCGCTAAATAAGAAGTACCTACTAAAACATGAAATTAACATTAAACATGCTGCAAAGGCTTAAACACACGCATACAGAATGGGGGTACATTTTTCGGCATTTTAGCCCCCTCCCCCACTCAAAAATTATCGGCGACGCCCCTGATCAGTGCGACCTGTGGTATTCACTGTGTGACTGAATTATGCTGCATCCAAATCAGATGGAAGCAATCGATGCGGTACCATTTCAATATGGTAATTTGACGCAGTCGCTGGTGTTCTGAATCTGACACCACCTCTATGATGTCAAATGTGTGATCGTCTCGATCGTCTGTCTGACACCACCACCTCTATGAGGTACCACCTCTATGAGGTCGAAGGTGTGGTCGTCTCGGTCGTCTGTTGGAGATACGAATGGATTGATTTCGCTTGAATAAAACAGCTGGCATGTGAAGTGCAAGCATTTTGATATCAAATATCGTTCAGTACAGGGACGTAACCACTAGATAAAATGCGATTCTGCTGACGACCCTCCCCCCCCCCCCCCCTCAGTCAACAACATCTCGCTGACGGTTGACGGCCCGCTACCCCCCTCCCCCGCTCAGCAACTTTTTGGAAATACGTCACTCACTGGAATTCCCCCCCCCCCCCCAACAAAAATAAAAATAAAAATAAGCACGGCTAGATCCGCCCCTGGACACCGCTGGTGCCTCTTCCCAGCCGTAACACTTCCATTGGTCATATTGCCCCCCACCCCTGTATCAGCCTTCTGCGGCCGCTAGTGGTGGCGCGTACCGCGTGAGGGGTGTTTAGAAGTGTTTAATCGCAAAAACTCCGCAACGACTGGGCTGATTGTGTGCAAATTTTGTTTGTGGTTAGGGATCCCTCAGCCGCCGCTTTCCCACAAGTAAGGAGTGGGGTTCCTCTGCACGTGCGCACGTGCACACCCCCATTGTATTTCTTAACAACGGCTGAACCGATTGTGTTGAAATTTGGTGTGTGGTTAGGGACCTCTCAGGCGCCACTTTCCCTCGAGTCAGGGGTGGGTGCCTCTGCACATGCGCACGTGCGCACTTTTTTGTATCTCAGAAACTACTTGCTCGATGGAGTTGAAATTCACCATGTATTTACTTCGCGCTCGCCCGTTCATCGCCAACTACGGCGCCTTGCTAGTTGGAGTACCACTTAACCCGCGAGTTACGGGGGGGGCTATGTTTTGCCCCCCGTCCCGTTATTTTGGAATAACTCCTAAACATACACCGGTATCGTCACCAAACTTGCAATACCTTCTCTCACATCAATTCTACACATGTTGGCAAAAGGAAAAATATGAGGTTTTCATAGATCAACCGGGAATGACGTCAGAGTGACGTCATGTTCTCCGGTTTTTGTTGCAAAATAATGGTTTGCGGAAAACGCTGTCAAAGGTACGATGTTTGAGATAAACTCAATTGTCTTAAATTAAATTACTGAAAATAGACCGGGCTATCAAACTGCTATCTTGGATTTTTGAGTTTTGTTTATTCAAAATTTGGAGAAATTCTTTCTTTTTTTCAAGAAAAAAATCAAATATCCAAAAACTAGAATACATGTGATCGAGACGTGTGCGGTGAATATCTGTACCAAATTTGAAGTTGATATCTTAAAAAAATGACTGAACTTATGACCTTTAAATGACAAAAATCGACCAGCTCTCAACACCTAATGACCGTAATCTGCAGTTTGACCTCGTGACCTCGGATGACCTTGACCTGACCCAAGGCCATAAACAGCTTAGAAAGGTACTTAGCAGTGTCAGACACACGAATCATACCGATTTATCGACAGCTTATGCGTTCAATATCGCAATTTTGCGCGACAATTCCATCCATCGAGACCTTTTGACACGGTCAAACATGTTGTACTTGACCTGACCTGTGATGTCATCGGTGACCCCGAGGTCAACAATATTATGTTGCTCTCGATAAATTTACCAGGGCTATCGAATGCCGTTTGAATTTTTGCATTCGGTCCAGTAGTTCCGGAGATCCGAGGGGGGGGGACAACAAATATCCCTCCCTCCCCCAACCCCCCAGTAAGTCGCGTTATACAATATACCCCAGTAACTCGCGGGTTAACTGTCTGTATTGTAGGACGGATTTAATTAAATACTAAAATTATATCCATGTCCTGTTCATTGCGGTTTTGTTGCATGTTACGGAGAAGAAATATTTTCTTAACATTTGCTCGAACCAATGAATCAAAGTTGGCCTAGAATCGAGTTATAAGAAAGATGTTTTTTTTTGTAAGTCAGTCGAACCCACGTCATATCACCTCGTTCGCCTCGTTCGGTTTCTGGTTGATATCATTGGCAGATTGTATTTAGTGATTTGAACATTTACGAATATCTTGTTCACGACCCCTGATCCTGAATTTACCCCTTATATTAATAACTAGTCCAATGAGCATTGACCAGTTATGAAAGGGATGTGCATATTAAGATAATTACTTTTACATCTTGTTGTGTTTGTGTCAAACCATTTTAAGCAATATTTTTGGGGAACTGCAAATTTGTTAACTGCGTTCGACAAGAAGTGCTCCAAAAATACATACTTCGGCACTACAAATTTAACAAAGATGAAGCCGATTGACTCATTAACCCGCGACTTACTGGGGGCTATTTTTTGCCTGCCCCCCCCCCCCTCACAAGTGGGCCAAAGGAAAAAGATAAGGTTATGATAGGTCAACTGAGAATGACGTCAGAGTGACGTCATGTTCTTCGGTTTTTGTTGAAAAATAATGGTTTGCGGAAAACATTGACAGAGGTACAATGTTTGAGATAAATTTAATTGTCTTAAATCAAATTACTGACAATCGACCGGGCTATTAAACTGCAATCTCAGATTTTTGTAGTTTTTTTTATTCAAAATGTTTAGATATTCAAATATGTTTTTTAACTTAAAAAAAAAACAGAATTATCCAAAAACCGGAATATTTGTTATCGAGACGTGTTCGGTGAATATGTGTACCAAATTTGAAGTCGAGATCTTCAAAAATGACTGACATGACTTTTAACTGACAAAAATCGACCACCTCTCACTATGCATAAAAAGACCACCTCAATACTATGCATAAAAAGAAATGAATTTCCGTTTTTGCTTTTCACTTCAATTTATATGGAACAAACAATGTTCTAATGTCATTTTCGCGTTCTAGACGAAAAAAACCCCATAAACATGTGTTACAACACCTAATGACCGTAATCTGCAGTTTGACCTCGTGAACTCTGATGACCTTGACCTGACCCAAGGTCATAAACAGCTTAGAATGGTACTTAGAAGTGTCAGACACACGAATCATACCGATTTATAGACTGCTTATGCGTTTAATATCGCAATTTTGCGCGACAATTCCATCCATCGCGACCTTTTGACACGGTCAAACATTTTGTACTTTTTGTACACTATGACGTCATCCCGAGGTCAACAATATTATGTTTTCCTCTTTCCCAGGGCTATCGAATGCCGTTTGAATTTTAAAATCGGTCCAGTAGTTCCGGAGATCCGAAGGGGGGGGGGAAATAGCCCCCCCCCCTTAGAAAGTCGCGTTATGGAATATACCCCAGTAACTCGCGGGTTAAAGGGACTGTCCTACCTTTTTGAAAGTTGTCGAATCACACTTCATGGTATGTCTACATGTCAGGTGAAGTCAGCTGAACATGTTCGTGAACTTTTTTTTCTGAAAAAATGCTTATCTTAGAAGATATTCAACTTTTAGTTTTAAGCGGAAAGTTTGGTTGGTGACGTCATATTTTTTTTTTTAATAACAGGGAAATCCTTTGTGCTGCCAATTGTATGACATAATTTTGTGTCGACATCTATTGCGCAGAAAAAGCGAAACACCCGGTCTCTAGATTGCGAACCACCCGGGGATCGATAAATGAAAGACGAAAATATTCCAAGGCTGACCCTAAAATAAGTCGACTATCATTACCAGTTGGATAAAGAGAGCGACGCTGTCGGTTTAGAGGCCCTATTCAAATACACATGGGCCTTATTAAAAAATATATATATATATATATATATATATATATATAT
>JAXIVJ010019047.1:0-7500 GCA_036785665.1 Chirona hameri | reverse complement strand
CACACGGTTCACGATGTTATCTATACCCCCTCCCCTCCATGTCACTCCCCCCCCCCCCCCCCCCCCCCTCAGTCCACATGCGGCCTCCACAGTTTCACTGGACTGCCATCCCCCTCGTGACCTCTCCGTACGCGGCGACAGGGGGTTGGCTGCGCAGGCGAGTCGGTCCCCTCTGAGCCTGCTGCTGACCACATTCTGCCTCCGCCGCCGCTGGCCAGCCGGCGCTCGGCAAACATGGCGCCAGCTCGGCCACCTTCGGCATGGCGCCCAGCCCGGCTCCAGTTCGGCCACCTTCTCCAGCGCCTCCCAACGCTGTTCTATGGTGTCCAGCCGCGCCGTCACTGCCATCTGCATCTTCGTCACGTTTTGCAAGCAGGTTCACTTGACATGAGGCCGGGTTGATGCGGGCTTCGCCACCGAAGCAGCCAATGTGGGAAGTGCCGGCCAGCTCGAAAAAGAGCACGTATGCTGGCAGCTGGTGACACTGTGCTGATTGGCCAGACGCACTCGTGAGTCGTTGTACTCGTACCCACTCGGCCGTGTGCGGGTGTTTGCAGTAGGCTATGTAGTGGCCGGAGACCAGCGTGCCGGAGTGGTTGACACGCCGTACAGGTTGTACCTGATGAGCGTCTGGTCAGCGAGTATGGCGACAAGTCCAGCCCCGGTCACCGGAATGTCCACGGCGGTGTTGAGTTTGCCGTGGGATCTCTCCTGCGGCGAGAAACGTTTCAGGTGCACCACTAGGATGCGCGGGAATGTCTGGATTGAAAAGTTCTTGGTGCACTGTTGCCGCTGCTGGCACTTGGAGCACGTCGGCTTCTCGTGTCCGTCGAGCACCTCTTCCCTGATGAAGAGGTCAAAACAGGCCTGCAGTTGCACCTGGCCAGTCTTGGCCGGGATCGGCAGGCTCAAATCCCAGAACGGGTCGAACGTGACGGACGCGTGGCCGCACACTGTGAATAGCAGCGTCGACTTGAGCTGGCCGACAAACAGATCAACTAACTTTGAGTTATCCAGACGCAGGGAGCGCTTCCAGGCCTCAGCTGACTTCTGACTGGCGCTGAGGCTATCGTCGATGTCGGTAGTAATGGGCTTTGGCAGGCTGGTGACGTGATATACATCCCTGTGCAGACCCTCCAGCAGGCACCTGAGGAATTCCTGTGCATCCTGCTGCTGGTAGCCCATAAAGCGGGGCGCGAATCGTTCAAACTGTGTTTTGAATGGCGCCGTCGTGAGCGGCCGCTCAGATTCGTTTAAAAGGCCGCCACATGTCACGCATTAGCGCACCGAACGCTTTGATGAGCGCCCCTTTCATGGCCGACGTAGACGTGTTAATGTCTGTTGAGTACTGGCTACGCAGGATGTAATTGAGCAAGGCGCGTGTGTTGCTCAGACACTGCAGAACTGAGTTCATGAAACATGTGTTTCCGCTATTCCTCAGCCCGGTAAGGCCTAGCGGCCGAACTGCTGACTCGCTGCCACCTGTGCCGTCCCCCGCCACAGCCGCCGCCGCCGTCGCTGCCGCCGCCGCTGCCGCTGCCACCACTGCTACTAGTGTTCATATTGCAGGTGTTGCCCAGGGTTTTCAGGTCGGCCAGTGGTGGAGTGACGGAGTCGGACGAGGGCGTGATGCAGCAGTTGTTGCCCAGGTATATGGTTTGGCAGGAGCGTCTGCCAGTTCGCACGGCAGTGAACTGGCCCCGACCCCAGATGCGGGGCCTTGAGGTCGGGGTTTCATGTCGGAAGGGGCTGATGGGCGGTCTTGGTGAGAAAACAGATGCGTCTGGGCCTCCTGAACCGGGCAGGCGGTTGCCAGGACGGCAGCAGCGTTTCCCCGAATGATGGCGAGAGACACGCGCTGCCGCAGCCAGGTGACTTCCCGACGGTCTCCTGTGGCGTCAGAGATCCTTCTGCCCAGGTCCGTCAAGAAGGCGGCGGCTGCTGGGCCGAGGACGCCGGTGGTCTCCACTGCCACTGGGACAAAGATGTGCCGCTGGGCGATGGCCGCGTATCTCTCCCTCTTCCGGTTTTCCGCCGCCTTAGCTGCTGAACCTGGCTTCAGTGAGGCATCTACAACCGCGCTTTTAGCAAAGGTGTCGACGCAGGTGGCATCCCATGTGAGGCTCTTTCCCTGTTTGTAAGGGAAGAGGGTGAGTCCGTTTGGCCTCCTGCCATCCCCACGATCGAGCCCCTGGGACTCGAGAACAGAGGGCACTCCCGCGCTGGCCAGCGCCCGCTTCACCACGTCGTTGAGATTAGCGTGACATGGGAAGCGCCCGGCTGACTTCCTACAGGAAAGCCCATGGTGTCCAAGACGGTCCACCGGACGGCTGCATTGGCCGCAGTTATGCGGCTCGCAGATGGGAGCACCCAGACGCAGGGCTACGGCGACGCGGACCGTATCGGCATCCAGTTGGAGGCCGATATTTGACGCTGGGATAGCCTGCAGCCATGCCGCCGTGTGGGGTGTAGATGCGGCGAGAAGGCGGGCACGGTCTACTTGGTTCGCTCTTTCGAACAGCTGTTCTCTGACCATCGTGCACAACAGGTCGTCCCAGTTTCGCTGTTTGCAAGCGTCCTGTCCTTCAGGGAAGTCATCTGAGCTTATGAGCCGCTTGAACTCTTCTAGAGCCGGTTGCAGGTCCGCTGGGGTGACGTCGTCAGTTATCGGCGGGCTGAAGGCGGCTATCAGGGGCGCTGCTGCACATAGTGAAGCCACGTAGCATGGGAGGGCTAGGGATTCTACTGAGCGAATACCGAGCCCTCCATGTCTTCGAGGCAGTGATGCCTGGTCCCAAGCTTGTCCAGAAATGTCGACGTTGGTGATATCGGCTAGGGTCGACCTAACCAGCTCATCGACTTTCCGGAGGTTGGAGCGGGCGCCGTATAGTGGAGCGGAGCGCAGTAGATATATCAGCCGCGGTGCTGACACGTGGTGTGCGAGGAAGAAGAGGCCTGTGTGCCGATCTAAGTACTGAACTCTCTCGCACAGCCTGGCAATGGTATCGAGGACGGCGTTAGTGGCGTCTGCAAAGCCAGCCTCATGCAGGGGAGAGCCTAACAGTTGGAGATGAGATAGAGGGGTTTCTGAAATATCCGGTAGAGCACTCTTCACTTCCCGGATCACCGAAGCCTGCTGCTCTTCTCCGAGATCATCCAATACTGTCACCTCGCATTTGGCAGCGTTGAGTTGGAGGTCGAGCTCTGGGAGCGTCCTGATGATTGAGCGGAGATCAGCGACTACGTCAGTGACTGAACCTCCTATGGTGGCGTCGTCCAGGTACCAGATGTTGAGTGGGGACTTCAGGCTTCGTGCGCATGTGTTAACCGCCAACGCGAAAGCGATTGGGCCCAGAGGGTCGCCCTGCTGAACACCCGTGGATGACATTATTATGTGACCAGCCATGAGGAGCGGAGTGGGTGTGCTGTAGGCTTGGTAGGCCATCGCGTAAGCCTCGGGATATGATTCCTTTATGCACCGCAGCACGACATCACGCCTCACAGAGTTGAATGCATTCCTTACATCGACCTTAACTACAACACGTGTCGACTGATGTCGGGAATCTTTTGTGAAGTTTCGAACTGCGTGCACCGCTGCCTCACAGCCGAGCGGCGTGCCCACGCCGAGCTGCACTGGTCTCAGTTCTGGGCCCAGGAGGTTGGCAGCGAAGCGGGCAGCGATGCGCGCTGGCAGGCGACGGTATTCGCTGCCCACCGCAATGGGACGCAAGCCACCGTCCTTCTTGCGGAAAGCACACAAGGATGCGCAGTAGAGGGCGTCACGGCCGTATGATGGCACCTGGCCAGCCAGCACCAGGTTGGTGAGCGCCGTGAGGGAGGTCAGCAGACGCTGGCCGGCCTCTCCTGTATCCGCAGAGGTGAGCTGTCGCAGATGGAGAGGCCTGATCCCGTCCATTCCTCCCGCACATCCCGTGGGCATGGAGACAATCGCCTGCCTGACTTGATCCTTTGTCACGATCAGCGGAGCTGAGTCAGTGGCGCTAGGTGGCGGCGGCATGTTTTCATCCTCTGGTGCGGGTGGGTGCTTCAGGCGCAGCATGGAGACTACATCCTCAGTGGGCTGTGCCAGAGATTCGCTGGATGTGAGCACTCTGAGCGCCGCCCCGATGTCACCGTCCGTGCACTTTGCTTGCACCCTGCGATCCACATCCTCACAGGAGCCGGAGTATGGAGTGATGTTGTGTTGCCCTTGGTCACGTAGCGCATGCACAGGTAGGTCCTTTTCAATAGCTTGTCGCTTTATGAGTGTGGCAAGAGAACATTTTCGATCGGCTTTGAGCCCAGGAGACCTCAGGACGCTGAACGCGAAGGAGAACAAGCGCCACCAAGCGTCCGGGCTTGTGCTTGTGCTCGAAGTGGCTTCATTTATTCGCTGGGAGAGGCTGTGGGCAACTACCGCACGCGCCGGTTTAGGGATTGACCTGACGATTTTTGTTGACCCGCGGAGCTGTGCCAACCCTGTGGGTATGTTTTCCGGTCGTCCTTCACTTGGCTTAGCCGTCTCCTTTTCGACGCTTTCTTCCATTGTGTTCTTTGTTGAGCGGAGTTGCGATGGGGTGCGGTCCTTTCCCAGGCACACATCGCAATGCCATATGGCTAGGGCCCGGGCCTGAGCCACAGTGAGTTTCGCGCAGGAAGTGTGCCATCGCTCATCACAGCCGCTGCAGACAATTGCAGCCTTTCGGACTGATTGACTTGCACAGGCCGCGCAAGATACGACATCTCCGCTGGATTTTGGTGGTGATGGTATTGATGCTGCTATATCATCATTGGTGTCTGGTTAGGTGGTGACTCGTAGGTGCTCGGTTCACAACGGCACGTTCTTGAGGGTAAAAAAGGCATAGTTTTTCGTCCGAAAAAAACGGCTACACAAAATAACTTAAACACAGTTTACTTGAATGCTAATTTAGAGGAATCCATCCACTTACTCAGTTCGTGTGCGCGACCCATGTAAGGGGACATTCCGTACCACAGAGTGACACCAGGGACCGTCTTCTCTTCATCTTGGCAACTTTATACAGTGAGGCTGAAAACTGGCGCCAACCACGTCTTAGCTCGCCACGAATGTCGAGGTAAGAACTGCTTTGAAATCTTCATTTTTTCCCTTGAATAAAGCAGCATAGTCTTCAGACTTCCGGCCACTTGTCTAAATTTGAATAAGCTAAAGTAATAACTAAAAGTCTCCTTCAAAAACGCAGGAAATCAACATTTAACACGTCAAAACTCGGAGGAAGTAATGGTAAGCAAATAATAATCATAATCATAAGTAAGCAGAGTCTTACTTATCAGAGTCTTACTTATCAGAGTCTTACTTATCAGAGTCTTACTTATCAGAGTCTTACTTATCAGAGTCTTACTTATCAGAGTCTTACTTATCAGAGTCTTACTTATCAGAGTCTTACTTATCAGAGTCTTACTTATCAGAGTCTTACTTATCAGAGTCTTACTTATCAGAGTCTTACTTATCAGAGTCTTACTTATCAGAGTCTTACTTATCAGAGTCTTACTTATCAGAGTCTTACTTATCAGAGTCTTACTTATCAGAGTCTTACTTATCAGAGTCTTACTTATCAGAGTCTTACTTATCAGAGTCTTACTTATCAGAGTCTTACTTATCAGAGTCTTACTTATCAGAGTCTTACTTATCAGAGTCTTACTTATCAGAGTCTTACTTATCAGAGTCTTACTTATCAGAGTCTTACTTATCAGAGTATTACTTATCAGAGTCTTACTTATCAGAGTCTTACTTATCAGAGTATTACTTATCAGAGTCTTACTTATCAGAGTCTTACTTATCAGAGTCTTACTTATCAGAATCTTACTTATCAGAGTCTTACTTATCAGAGTCTTACTTATCAGAGTCTTACTTATCAGAGTCTTACTTATCAGAGTATTACTTGTCAGAGTCTTACTTATCTGTGCAAGTCAAAAAAAATGCTCCAGTGCGCGCGCACCGCGCACTGGAGCAATTGTCTCTCAGAAATACAGTGCTGGCATTTATTTGTCTTTACCTGGTCAAACAAAGCCAAAACACGCAATTAAAAAATATCACGTCATGAGTTACCCATACTTTAGATGTCATAAGTCAGTCAAAAATGGAGAAATCAGTTTGAAATTTGGTATGGTAGTTGCATAGATGTTGTTCCCTGACATATATTCCAGTTTTTGAATATTTTAGGACATTTTGATTTTGTGATATTATGTACCAAAAAAAAGTTAAAAAATTTAAACATACGAGATTGCCAATTGGTCCAGTCCAGTCCTTGCAATTTGCTATTTTTTGACGTTTTTCTATTTCATTTTGCTTCAAATGTGGCATTTGTACGGCTTGGCAAAATTTAGCTGATTTTGGTGTAAAACTCGTGTGTAGTGACGTAATTAAATTCGCTATAACTCGTTACAAAAAATCAACGAAATTTCTTCATTTTGCACACAAGACGTAACTATGATTTTATAAGAAGGTACCCGAAGTTTCACGTTGATAACGCTATTAGTTTTTCAGCTATTGCGAAAATTCATCAGGGGGAGGCGTTACCCCCCCCCCCCCCCACCCACCCACCCAGCCATGCGGGTTAAAGGGAATAGGTCACCTTGCAAGTTGTCTTGAAGTTCAACCATACGGTGCATCTTGAGCTCAAAACTACGAATATGACTGGTTTGGACAACTGATGGATATACGTGGAGAAAGAAGTAAGTTGCTCTTTCTATTTCACGAGAAATCGTATGATAGCAGCTGGCGTTACGGCTCCGCCCCGCTCCGCCTGACGCCAAGTACAGTCTCTGACAAGGGGCCGCCCGGGCGGCTGAGCGGATATTAACGAGGCGTCGTGGCCAGAGACTACGTGCCAGAAAGTGTACCTGCCTCCGGCGGCGAGCGGGCGGCGGCGAGCGGCGAGCGAAATGTCCTGATCGTGGCCCGGAACAGCGGATATGAAACCAGGCCCACTAGTCCTGTGTCGAAATTACTTAACGTGGGAAGGTAATTCTTTCACCACAACCCATTTTTAGATCTGCTCTACAAATCTGCTATCTCAGTCCAAAACTCCATGTTAAAGGTGAACTATTCCCTTTAACATGTGCGCCTCATCTTGCTTTCGTCCCTATTAAGTTCACCATCACACGCAAGCATGTAGCGTGGAACCCTCACCGGATCCCGCAATGTGATCAATGGCCGTCGAAAGCAAGAGGCGAGCTACGTGATTGATTTTGGGGTTCGTCTTTGGTAATCATTCGTGTTCATATGGTAGGCATGGGGTTTACAGTTTATTGAATGACACAAAAGTGGGTAGTATGCATACTGCCCGGTCAGTATGCACACTGCCCAACCGCCCGGTCAGTATGCATACTGACCGAGTCAGCATATTGCCCGTAACATATGTATATATATATATATATATATATATATATATATATATATATATATATATATATATATATATATATATATATATATATATATATATATATATATATATATAT
>JAXIVJ010019046.1:0-21067 GCA_036785665.1 Chirona hameri | reverse complement strand
TGGGTGTGGGTGTGGGTGTGGGTGTGGGTGTGGGTGTGGGTGTGGGTGTGGGTGTGGGTGTGGGTGTGGGTGTGGGTGTGGGTGTGGGTGTGGGTGTGGGTGTGGGTGTGGGTGTGGGTGTGGGTGTGGGTGTGGGTGTGGGTGTGGGTGTGGGTGTGGGTGTGGGTGTGGGTGTGGGTGTGGGTGTGGGTGTGGGTGTGGGTGTGGGTGTGGGTGTGGGTGTGGGTGTGGGTGTGGGTGTGGGTGTGGGTGTGGGTGTGGGTGTGGGTGTGGGTGTGGGTGTGGGTGTGGGTGTGGTGTGGGTGTGGGTGTGGGTGTGGGTGTGGGTGTGGGTGTGGGTGTGGGTGTGGGTGTGGGTGTGGGTGTGGGTGTGGGTGTGGGTGTGGGTGTGGGTGTGGGTGTGGGTGTGGGTGTGGGTGTGGGTGTGGGTGTGGGTGTGGGTGTGGGTGTGGGTGTGGGTGTGGGTGTGGGTGTGGGTGTGGGTGTGGGTGTGGGTGTGGGTGTGGGTGTGGGTGTGGGTGTGGGTGTGGGTGTGGGTGTGGGTGTGGGTGTGGGTGTGGGTGTGGGGTGTGGGTGTGGGTGTGGGTGTGGGTGTGGGTGTGGGTGTGGGTGTGGGTGTGGGTGTGGGTGTGGGTGTGGGTGTGGGTGTGGGTGTGGGTGTGGGTGTGGGTGTGGGTGTGGGTGTGGGTGTGGGTGTGGGTGTGGGTGTGGGTGTGGGTGTGGGTGTGGGTGTGGGTGTGGGTGTGGGTGTGGGTGTGGGTGTGGGTGTGGGTGTGGGTGTGGGTGTGGGTGTGGGTGTGGGTGTGGGTGTGGGTGTGGGTGTGGGTGTGGGTGTGGGTGTGGGTGTGGGTGTGGGTGTGGGTGTGGGTGTGGGTGTGGGTGTGGGTGTGGGTGTGGGTGTGGGTGTGGGTGTGGGTGTGGGTGTGGGTGTGGGTGTGGGTGTGGGTGTGGGTGTGGGTGTGGGTGTGGGTGTGGGTGTGGGTGTGGGTGTGGGTGTGGGTGTGGGTGTGGGTGTGGGTGTGGGTGTGGGTGTGGGTGTGGGTGTGGGTGTGGGTGTGGGTGTGGGTGTGGGTGTGGGTGTGGGTGTGGGTGTGGGTGTGGGTGTGGGTGTGGGTGTGGGTGTGGGTGTGGGTGTGGGTGTGGGTGTGGGTGTGGGTGTGGGTGTGGGTGTGGGTGTGGGTGTGGGTGTGGGTGTGGGTGTGGGTGTGGGTGTGGGTGTGGGTGTGGGTGTGGGTGTGGGTGTGGGTGTGGGTGTGGGTGTGGGTGTGGGTGTGGGTGTGGGTGTGGGTGTGGGTGTGGGTGTGGGTGTGGGTGTGGGTGTGGGTGTGGGTGTGGGTGTGGGTGTGGGTGTGGGTGTGTGGGTGTGGGTGTGGGTGTGGGTGTGGGTGTGGGTGTGGGTGTGGGTGTGGGTGTGGGTGTGGGTGTGGGTGTGGGTGTGGGTGTGGGTGTGGGTGTGGGTGTGGGTGTGGGTGTGGGTGTGGGTGTGGGTGTGGGTGTGGGTGTGGGTGTGGGTGTGGGTGTGGGTGTGGGTGTGGGTGTGGGTGTGGGTGTGGGTGTGGGTGTGGGTGTGGGTGTGGGTGTGGGTGTGGGTGTGGGTGTGGGTGTGGGTGTGGGTGTGGGTGTGGGTGTGGGTGTGGGTGTGGGTGTGGGTGTGGGTGTGGGTGTGGGTGTGGGTGTGGGTGTGGGTGTGGGTGTGGGTGTGGGTGTGGGTGTGGGTGTGGGTGTGGGTGTGGGTGTGGGTGTGGGTGTGGGTGTGGGTGTGGGTGTGGGTGTGGGTGTGGGTGTGGGTGTGGGTGTGGGTGTGGGTGTGGGTGTGGGTGTGGGTGTGGGTGTGGGTGTGGGTGTGGGTGTGGGTGTGGGTGTGGGTGTGGGTGTGGGTGTGGGTGTGGGTGTGGGTGTGGGTGTGGGTGTGGGTGTGGGTGTGGGTGTGGGTGTGGGTGTGGGTGTGGGTGTGGGTGTGGGTGTGGGTGTGGGTGTGGGTGTGGGTGTGGGTGTGGGTGTGGGTGTGGGTGTGGGTGTGGGTGTGGGTGTGGGTGTGGGTGTGGGTGTGGGTGTGGGTGTGGGTGTGGGTGTGGGTGTGGGTGTGGGTGTGGGTGTGGGTGTGGGTGTGGGTGTGGGTGTGGGTGTGGGTGTGGGTGTGGGTGTGGGTGTGGGTGTGGGTGTGGGTGTGGGTGTGGGTGTGGGTGTGGGTGTGGGTGTGGGTGTGGGTGTGGGTGTGGGTGTGGGTGCGGGTGCGGGTGCGGGTGCGGGTGCGGGGGTGCGGGTGCGGGTGCGGGTGCGGGTGCGGGTGCGGGTGCGGGTGCGGGTGCGGGTGCGGGTGCGGGTGCGGGTGCGGGTGCGGGTGCGGGTGCGGGTGCGGGTGCGGGTGCGGGTGCGGGTGCGGGTGCGGGTGCGGGTGCGGGTGCGGGTGCGGGTGCGGGTGCGGGTGCGGGTGCGGGTGCGGGTGCGGGTGCGGGTGCGGGTGCGGGTGCGGGTGCGGGTGCGGGTGCGGGTGCGGGTGCGGGTGCGGGTGCGGGTGCGGGTGCGGGTGCGGGTGCGGGTGCGGGTGCGGGTGCGGGTGCGGGTGCGGGTGCGGGTGCGGGTGCGGGTGCGGGTGCGGGTGCGGGTGCGGGTGCGGGTGCGGGTGCGGGTGCGGGTGCGGGTGCGGGTGCGGGTGCGGGTGCGGGTGCGGGTGCGGGTGCGGGTGCGGGTGCGGGTGCGGGTGCGGGTGCGGGTGCGGGTGCGGGTGCGGGTGCGGGTGCGGGTGCGGGTGCGGGTGCGGGTGCGGGTGCGGGTGCGGGTGCGGGTGCGGGTGCGGGTGCGGGTGCGGGTGCGGGTGCGGGTGCGGGTGCGGGTGCGGGTGCGGGTGCGGGTGCGGGTGCGGGTGCGGGTGCGGGTGCGGGTGCGGGTGCGGGTGCGGGTGCGGGTGCGGGTGCGGGTGCGGGTGCGGGTGCGGGTGCGGGTGCGGGTGCGGGTGCGGGTGCGGGTGCGGGTGCGGGTGCGGGTGCGGGTGCGGGTGCGGGTGCGGGTGCGGGTGCGGGTGCGGGTGCGGGTGCGGGTGCGGGTGCGGGTGCGGGTGCGGGTGCGGGTGCGGGTGCGGGTGCGGGTGCGGGTGCGGGTGCGGGTGCGGGTGCGGGTGCGGGTGCGGGTGCGGGTGCGGGTGCGGGTGCGGGTGCGGGTGCGGGTGCGGGTGCGGGTGCGGGTGCGGGTGCGGGTGCGGGTGCGGGTGCGGGTGCGGGTGCGGGTGCGGGTGCGGGTGCGGGTGCGGGTGCGGGTGCGGGTGCGGGTGCGGGTGCGGGTGCGGGTGCGGGTGCGGGTGTGGGTGTGGGTGTGGGTGTGGGTGTGGGTGTGGGTGTGGGTGTGGGTGTGGGTGTGGGTGTGGGTGTGGGTGTGGGTGTGTGTGTGTGTGTGTGTGTGTGTGTGTGTGTGTGTGTGTGTGTGTGTGTGTGTGTGTGTGTGTGTGTGTGTGTGTGTGTGTGTGTGTGTGTGTGTGTGTGTGTGTGTGTGTGTGTGTGTGTGTGTGTGTGTGTGTGTGTGTGTGTGTGTGTGTGTGTGTGTGTGTGTGTGTGTGTGTGGAGTGGAGGGTTATTTGCTCTTAATTCCCCCCCCCCCCCCCTCCTGGATCTGCCAGAGGCCATAGTCATGTGGTGAGGAAAGGTTGTCGTGGAAAAATTGCAGTGTTGCGCCAAAATAACTCATTATTGTAACAATGTAACACACCCAAACCATTTTGACAGTGCTATAATTTGGGGGGCGCCCTACATGGGTTTGAGGGCACTCTCCATGGGCTTGGAGGCGCCCTCCATGAGTTTGGGGGTGCTCTCCTCTCAGATTCGGGGTGCACCTCATCGCTTTTGAGGGCGCACTTCCGAGTTTGGGGACGCCCTTCCGAAGCTTGGTGTGCTTTCCGGGCATTGCATCGGGGCTCAATCCCCCGAATTGGGTGCGCCCTCCGTGTTTTTTTTTGTGGGGGGGGGGGCGCCCTCCATGCGTTTGGGGCGCCCGCCATGGGATTGGGGGCGCCCTCTATGGATTGTGGGGCGCCCTCAGGTTTTGGGCGCCCTCCTCATATTCGGTGGGCAAGCCTAATCTCGTTCGAGGGCGCGCTTCCGAGTTTCGAGGACGTCCTCCCGAAGTTCTGAAGTCCGGGTGCTTTTTGGGCATCTGGGCGCACTCCCCGGAATGAGGAGCGCCCTCCATGGATCCTCCCTGCGCGGCGCAATATGGGTGCCTCAGGCGCCCCCAAACCCATGGAGGACGCCCTCAATGGGTTTGGGTCGCCCTCCATGGGTTTGGGGGCGCCCTCCATGGGTTTGGGGCGCCTTCCATGGGTTTGGGGCGCCTTCCATGGGTTTGGGGGGCACCTGAGGCGCCCATATTGCGCCGCGCAGGGGCACCAATTTCCATTGGGGGAACTGCCAGCCCCGTCCCCCCCCTAGATCCACTCCTGGCGCCTGGGTGGTTCTCTGAGACAACTTCGCTCCGTAACTCGAAAAATAATAGAAAGACGCAGACAATATACATTCAACGGCTCTGAATGAATCGAATCGAAGTAAGTCTGTTTTTTTTTGTGTGGCTCAGATCAATATTGAGGTCACCAGAGGTCATCGAAGTTCAACTTTGCTTCTTCAACCCTCGCCCGTACAGCGTCCGATCACTGCGTGACCTTGCGGGGGGGGGGGTCCGACCCCTTTGCGTTTCGCCCCTAATTGAGCTAGTACTTCGATTAAAAACGAGCGTGTTGCTTGTGTCGAGAGGAAGCATCGCCACCAGATGTTAAGGTCTTGGGTTAGGTGACCTCTGAAGTCATGTCAATGACCCCAAAGGTCATCCAAATTGTAAATGCGTAAAAACTGAATTTAATCGAGCTAGAATCGTGAATGAGGATATAATTACGCCTAATGGGTGCCAAATTTGAAATCAGCGTCACACAATGTTGTAGAAACTGGGAAATTCCAAAAATGATCATGTCAGGTCATCTGAGGTCAGTGACATCGGCTGACCTGTGAAAGTGCATAACCCTAATGGAACATATCATTATGTAAAATGGGTCCCAGATTTGAAATTAGCGTCACAAAATGTCATAGAAACTAACTAAATCCAAAAAGTCATCTGCGGTCATCGTAGGTCACAATCTCAGTGGAAACCACAAGCACAACTGTCACCTGGAAACACCTGTGCATATGCTCCTGGACAACAAACACTCGGAAACTGCACAATAGGCATGGTCGTCAAAATTAATTTCTGATTTTGAAAATTGCTAGGGTGGATCGGTATGTAGTAAACAATTCCACTTTTTGAAAACATATTTGGTCCTTAGGACACTCGGTTGCCGTTCAACGGACCAGCAAGCGCCGATGATGGGTAAATTGCGCGCTGAATATGAATATCCAGATGCACACTTAGGGCCCCTTAAGCCGACCTAGAGCCCCTTAGGCCGACTGAGGTCTGCCAAACGAATGCCTCCTCAAGCTGACCGAAGGCCCCACGGGTCCACAGAGGGCCCCTTCATGCCGACAGAGGACACCCGGGCCGTCAAATGACTCCCAAAGCCGACCGAGGCCCTTCAAGCTGACCAAAACCCCTCTAGTCGACCAAATGCTCCATCAAGCCGACCGAGGGCCCTCACAGGCCGATAGAGGGCCCTTCAGACCGACAGAAGGCCCATCAGGCCGACAGAAGGCCCCTCAGGCCGACAGACGGACAATAGGAACAAATCAGGAGACTGATTTGTTCCTATTTATTATCATTATCATTACGAGTGTAGGAGAGGCGCCTTGTCATAAGCCGACAGAGCTTTTGCGCCAATCCCGAAAATTGTATGTTATCGCCCTTTTATAATACTGAATAAAATGTATTCAACAGGGCCCCCTCATGCTGGCAGAGGTCCCCTCAGGCAGTCAGAGGGTCTCCTCAGGCCGACAGAGGGTCCCCTCTCAGGCCGACAGAGGGCTTATCAGGCTGAGGGCCCTTTAGGCCGATCAAGGGCCTCCTCAAGCTGGCCAAGGGCCACATCAGGCGGCCAGAGGACCTTTTAGGCCGATAGAGGATTCCTCAGGCCGATAGAGGACCCATCAGGCCGACTAAGGGCCCCCAGACCGACACAGTGCCCCCTCAGACCGACAGAGAGCCTCTCAGATCGACATAGCGCCCCTGAGACCAGTGGCGGTCGTAAGGGGGGGGGGGGCATGCGGGGCAAGCCCCCCCCCCCCCAAAGGCCCATGAAGGGGCCAACATATCTTTTGGCCCCCGCTAAAGGAACCAGAGAAGGCCCACTGGGAGCCAGAATGTCCCCCCGGAGGCCAAAACGAGCCCTCTCGAGGCCAAAATGGGCCATCTGAAGGTCGGAGTGCCCTCCGGGGGGGGGGGGGGAGGGGGTCAGAGTGAACACCCTGGAAGCCGGAGTGGGCCCTCTAGAGGTCGGAGTGGGCCCTATGGAGGGCAGGGTTTCCTCTGGAGGCCACAGCGGACCCTGTGGAGGTCAGAGTGGGCCCCTGGAATCCAGAGGGGCAGTATGGTGATGAGGGTGATACATCTGGAGGTCAGAGTGGTGATCCTCCTGTAGGTCAGAGTGGGCCCTCTGGACGCTAGAGGGGCTCAATGATATCCAGAGGGGCCTATAGAGGCTGAAGAGGGCCCTATGAATGCCAGAGTGGCACACTGGAGGCCAGAGAGGGCCACCTAGAGGTCAGCAGAGTTGTCCCTCTGGAGGCTGAAGTGGGCCCTCTGGAGGTGGTGGCAGCGGTGGGTCCCCTGGAGGTGGAGGCCGGAGTGGGCCCTTTGGAGGTCAGAATATGCTATCTGGAGGCTACATGGGGCCCTCCGGAAGCCGGAGGCGACCCTCTGGAGGTCAGAATGAGCCCTCTGAAAGCGAGAGTGGCCGTCGTGAAACCAGAGGGACCCTCTGAAGGACAGGGTGGGCATCCTGGAGGCCGGAGTGGACCATTTGAAGGTCCAGAGTGGGCCCACTGGAAGCCAGAGGGGGTCAATTAGTATCCAGAGGGGCCCTCTGGATGCCAGAGTTGCCCCTGGAAGCCAGAGGGCCATCTGGAAGCTGGAGTGGGCCGTCAGGAGGCCATAGTGCACTCTCTGAAGCCAGAGGGGGTCCAATGGTATCCAGAGGGGCCCTCTGGAGGAAGGCGAGGGATCTCTGAAGGTGAAGGCCGGATTGAGCCCTAATATCTCTAGAAGTTCAGTTGTTCGGCCCGTTAGTTGAACCGGGGAGTGTGCACGACCCGTATTCGTGCCTGTTGGTTTTCGCTTATGCATCATGATTCGAGTCAGAAACCGAAATGTCTTTGGGAATGACTGTCGGTTGTGCAATGCACAAGTTACAAGGATCGATACTACGGGACGCCAGTTGCGCCTGACATGACCTTGAAAAAAGATAATTAGTCACGGGTCATGAGAGTTAGAAGTTCGAAATATTCAGATTATTTGTCTAATTGTTAAAAAGTAGGGTACTTTAAAATTGCATCGCAATCGGTTGATATTCACGCGAGTTATTCCCAAAAGACCGAGCGGGGTGACATCCCCCCTTGAACTGACAAGGGTTAAGTCGCCCCAAAGGAACCTAGATATTTCGGGAACTCTGATATTCAGAAACGAAAGGAAAAATAATAAAAAGCACTTGCAACAAATGCATTGTTAAGATACCTTCCGTTTATATTTATCCTATTAGTGACAGTCGCCTGATTACCCCTATTAGTGGCGGGGGCGGGGGGATTCCGCCCCCCCCCCCCGGAGATCTCGAGATCTACCCGTCCGATTTGCAAAAATCCAACGGCGTTTGGTTCCCCTCGACACGGTGTACATTTCTAAAAAAATAAAAAATACGACATTTTTGACAGGGGGGCAAAAACTACAAATATTAGAGGTATTTGTGATCTAACACAGCTGTCGTGTTTATTAAACGATTTTAACGCAACAAATGGGGATCTATCGAACTTGAATTGTAGATTGATATATGGCGGTGACTTTTTAAAATTCAAAAATCATAGGCGTGTGCGGGTCACTTAATATGGGGTGAAGTAAATGCGTAATAAAACCGTTTTTGATGTCTTTTTTATCAATGAAATGGTGTATTATTGTGACATTAGGTAAAACAGTAATTAAACTGATTTTTTTTGCCATAAGCGGTACCAGGTTAGCGAAAAGGGGGGGTCAAATAGAGAAAGCATTAACCGCGGACAAGCTGCTACCCAGCACTATAAATAAGTTACTGATCGTAGATAGTTCCTTTTTCCATGTTGAACTTCATCATAGGCGTATCGAGGATCCAAACTGAGAAGGTGCAAGACCCTTTGATTGGTATATTATCCGCTATAATGATACTGACTAGTCAACAATGACTATTTCACTTACAACTTCAAATCACATTGGTTGCCCCACTTTTTACCCTACCTGGACTCACCTATTATCTTATAATCGTTGGTAGAGTACCGTGTGCGTGTTTCATCCCAAAACTGCAGTATGTTATGTCATTGCAGGCCCATGCATCTTAGTTTCCTTGCAATAATATGACCCCCTTTCTTACATTTCTGAGCACGCCTCTGCAAAAATAATGACTCCATTCCCTCTCCTGGCCTCATATGTGCATATATAATTATAAACTAACCGTCTATTGCGCCATAATCGCTGGCATATCGTCATCACCATGCCAGTCACCCCCCTTTTCATGCGCCTGAACACGCCCCTGCAACCCTATATGTAATAAATTATGCAAGTAATGGAAGGATAAGTTATCTTTTACATCTTAATAGCTATAAATTCCCCTTACACCGCTCTATTGATTTCCCGCCAAGCGTTGCATGCTTCCTGGAAACCTCCCCTTTTCAAGTCCCTGAAACCGCCTCTGCCATGCAATTGTATGATATTGCATTAACATCAACTAGTTTCCACTTGTTTCAATCACCGTAAACTCATGTAACTTCTTCATACTTGAGGTAGTTAGGAAGAAACCGTGAATATCGTATTTCCGTATTATCGTCAAATGTCGGTTGCTTCCTCCGTCTTCCTCTTCTAATTTAAACAACCTCGACTCTCCAAGGAAAGCATATCACTTTGCAAATGGCGATCGTTTGTTTATATTAGAGATGGGCACGCCACTTATCAGCGTTATCACACCACTAAGTACCGCGGCACTCGGCAAAAACTATACGCACTCATTTATTAAAATACAAGAATAGTCTGCCTAGTTTCGGTTTCAATCGTTTTATTGTGAAATGAGACGCTCTTATTCCGTTTGATGAGTTCATATTTTCAAAATGGATTATTATATGACAGGTGCGTATGTCCATCACTTATTCAAAACGTTTCAGTAGTGAATGGTGCCGTACCAGGACGCAGTGAAATCCGCTTGGCGCTGTCTGGGGACTCTAAATTGGCGCTCTGGCCGGACACCTGAGCATGGCTGTTTGCACATCCTGCGACATTAGATACCTGATAATATGTATCAAAATCATGCTTCATGTCTAAGAAGTCCAAATATGTCCACCCGAAAAGCCTCCTCCTCTCAAATTTCGGTCATAAATGTATATTCATTTGCAACGGAGCATGGCACGCGATTGGCGCCGTATGCGGACCCGCTGGCGCCGTATCAGGACAAATTGGCGCTATACGAGGGACGTGAAATGGCGATTATTCCGGACTCGGGTCACAGCCTGTATTGCAAATTATCAAAATTTTGGCGAAAATATCTGTCGAATTTGGAAGAGGGGAACGAGAAAATCATGGTGAGAGGATGGCGATTCAAATTAGAGTAGCCCAAATCAATTATGGCTGTTTAAACTATTATTTCCCATATGATACGATGCAGCCGCAACATGTGGATAGATTGTATGTAGCCATGTGGATGTTGAGCAGAACCTTGGAAATCCAAAATGCTGTTTTTGCCTCAGCAGAAACTGGCAAGCACAGATCACGATTGGGTGGATAATAAACGGTCGAATAACCCGCAGGCATGATTTCTACAGCTGGATTGTCATTAATGCCCTGGCAAGTTAAAAAGTATCGTCTAATTTTGAAATCAATTTTTTTGTGCTGGCATAATGCTGCATTGTCCACGTACGGCACCAAATGTCCGCTTCGGGCGCCATTTATGGAGCATTAAGCAGAAATTAGTTTTCCGTGCCTAAATGACTTATCTCATACAAGAAAGTACAATGAAAATTATGCCTAAGCCCTGAGCATTACATTTGTGGCGTGTTCCACTCTTTCAATTCAACCCCTGATGAGTTTGAGGGATTATAAACATATTGTCCTCATACGGCACCAAAAAGAGCGCCAAATCGGAGGCGGACATGCCCTGGGGGCACATGTCTCCCATAGGCGCCAAAATGTCAACTTTGGTGCCAGCATGTCCGTCTACAGCGCCATCCACGTTCACGATATAGCCTGTCATAATTGATTATTGACCTCAGGTGGCCTTTTTGTCAGCATCAGGTCATTGGCATGGACACTTGGAGCAAATATTATGAATTTGGAAACCATTACGTACTAATAGTTTCAAAATACTACCGCCACTACCGTCACTAAACTACTACCGTCTAATCCCCACTTGAAAACGCACGCAGCTCGGCGCTCACTGAGGCTCGCAGAGTCGCCACCATCTCTGCATTGTCAGCAGTCGCTCCGTGGTGTGGTCCAGTAAGCTTTGATGTCGGACCTCAGCGTGGGTGGTCGTCACGACCATTGCATTGCATTGTATTGCATTACATTGCATTGCATTGCATTGCATTGCATTGCATTGGAGACTATTGCAGAAATCATACACCCCCTCCCTCCCATGGGTGCAGTGGCAGGTTGGGGCAGGAAATTTGACTTTCCACAGCAAGCAGAACCATTGAGGGTCACAACAATACTCGTATTTCCGTGTTATCGTGTGTTGTCCATTATATCGGCTCTATCGAAGAAGCTGCATTCAAGTTTTTGCCGACATTTCTGTTATGTCAACACAAATTGTCATTAAAAGCACGAAATACCCTACTTTTAGTTTTAATTTTGATTTCACAGTGAAGCCAAGGTTCCATTTCAACCTGAAAACATGCACATTGCAAGATTCTTGCTTTATCCCATTCGTCATGACATCGTAAACAATAAACATGCATGGATTTCACGAACCGTGGTCTCCCTGTCGAAAGTTTTGTACAAAGGTCCGTGTTTCGGTGCCGTTTATACCTCCCCGTGTGATTGCACTCAAAAACTCTTGATTATTCTTAATCCACGGTCTATTCTGAACATATTCATGTATGTCCCATATTGAAATGGACAAATCACTCCGACTAATTGTGTCGGGCTAGATCGGTCTCCTGGCCCATAGTGCCACGGCGAGAATGGTGGTGATGCTATGTCACGTTTTTGGTGACTGTTCCATCAAGTAGCCATTAGCATCGAGCCGCATATTTGCTCTGAACCGTCTTGAAAATGTGCCAAGATTAACAGAAGCCAGAGAGTGATAGCCCAGTGAGAGATGTTATAGGGTGACGTTGAAGGTGGCGTATGCTGCTACGCCACGTGAAACGCTAACTGAAGATTCCCCTGTGCATTTAGGACAAAGTGGGCATAATCAAGTAGCAGGATTCAGATAAAGAAACACATGTATCTCAACTGGCATCATATCGTCCCCGTAGTACACTCATGGGTGGAACTTTATATACTTTCGGGGTTGTAGCTACAACTGCATCCTCAAAAATTACAACCCCAATTATGAATATTACAACCCCAACATTGACAGTAAATGCATAAGTAAATAAATACTGCGAACGGTACGCAAAATCACCAAAGGATTTTTTCAATAACAATAATAACCAATATGGCGCCGTAGTTGGCGATGAACGAGCGAACGCGAAGGAAATGTATGGTGAAGTTGGTATACGCAGTGCGCACGCATAAGGGTGCTGCTTTCCTAGTACTGTTGCCTGACACCACACCAAATTCCAACTCGATCGGGCAAGTAGTTTCTGAGATACAAAAAGGAGCGCGCACTCGCGCACGTGCAGAGGCACCCCACCTGACTTGTGGGAAGGTGGCGGCTGAGAGGTCCCTAACCACACACCAAATTTGCACACACTCGGCCCAGCCGTTGCGGAGTTTTTGCGAGCAGGCACTTTTCAACAGCCCTCACGCGGAACGCGCCACGTGCAGTGATAGTCACCCACGTGAGTCGGCTCTGGTCTCAAACAGGGATATAGGGTGGATGAGGCTACTCAGCAAAGAAGCTCGCTTGTCAATCAAACGTGCTGTTACAGATATATGAGCTTCTGAAAAGCGTCGCCACGGGCCGGGCCCGGCCGCTCATATTCCGATTTTTCCCCTACTTCAAGGAAGGACGAGCGAGCTCGCAGGCGCTCGCAAGTAATCACCAATGTATTGATGACTCTTATATGACTCATATGACGTCCTGGTGTCATCCCGCCTTTACTGGAGGGTGATTCCCGGTTTGATTGATAATCAGTAAATTGATACATAGTTTCGTTGCAAAGGCAGGAAGTGTAACTATGTTCTTTGGAACATGAAATGCAAGGTAGAACTGTATAGTGGTATAGGGTTTTATTAACACGCGCCCTGGAGGGCCTCTGAAAATTACACGCACTGGAGGGAGGAGGGGGGAGATAAAGGCCCCGATAAGAAATACAATAACGCATATTGTAGGGTGGAGAGGTTCTGTGGGGAACTCTGTTTTGTGAGAATTACATGACACTATGTTAATATCTCTAAGGTCAAATGAGGTCAAACATGCTAAGATTTGATTGTCATGCGCTCCTTGGCTTGACATTGCTATGGAACGCAGTGATTGCGTGTATATGTATAAGTATTAAGTATATTGTATGTACCCCAAAATGGGCTTAAATGATTTGTTTTATGATTTTGTCTAATGATACAATAGGGACGATATAAGTTGCATTTGACCTCACGCCATTTACATACCAGTAAGGCGCCGTAGTTGGCGATGAAGGAGCGAGCGCAAAGGAAATGTATGTTGAATTTCAACTCGATCGGGCAAGTAGTTTCTGAGATACAAAAAAAAGTTGCACGTGCGCACGTGCAGACGCACCCCACCCCTGACTTGTGAGAAGGCGGCGGCTGAGAGGTCCCTAACCACGCGCTAATTTCGAACACAAAAAAGGTTCAGCCGTTCCTGAGATGTAGACTAGGGTTGTGCACGTGTGCACGTGCAGGGGCACCCCACCCCTGACTTGTGGGAAAGTGGCGGCTGAGAGGTCCCCATCGACACACTAAATTTGAACACAATCGGCTCAGCTGTTTCTGAGATATAGAATAGGGGTGTGCACGTACTCACGTGCAGACGCACCTCACCCCTGACTTGTGGAAAAGTGGCGGCTGAGGAGTCTCTGACCACAAACCAAATTTGCATACAATCTGCCCAGCCGTTGCGGAGTTTTTGCGAGAAAAAATTTCAACACCCCTCACGCGGCACGCGCCACGCGCAGTCGTAGTCAGTAGTCACCCACGTGAGTCGGCACTGGTCTCAAACATGGTAAGTTGGATGGGGCTGCTCAGCAAAGAAGACCGCTTGTCAATCGGACGTGCGGTTGCAGAGATATGAGCTTCTCAAAAGCGTCGCCCCGGGCGAGGTCGGGTCGGGTCGGGTCGGGTCGGGTCGGGTCGGGTCGGGTCGGGTCGGGTCGGGTCGGGTCGAGTCGGGTCGGGTCGGGTCGGGTCGGGTCGGGTCGGGTCGGGTCCGGTCGGGTCGGGTCGGGTCGGGTTGGGTTGGGTTGGGTTGGGTTGGGTTGGGTTGGGTTGGGTTGGATCGGGCCGGGCCGCTCATATTAAGATTGTTCCCTTACACCACGGAAGGAAGAGCGAGCGCTTCGCGCTCGCTCGTAACAAAACAATTAATAAATATGAGCATAGAAAAGGAAAAACTTTAAAATGTTGGCCACGTTTGCCATAAAATAGCATTTAAAATCCAAGAATACAACATATATATTACCCCTAAATTACTTAGAAAGACTATTTAGGTACCTGCATGTAGCCATGTATATTTTTTATGATTGTTTATTTACTCTCCATGTGAAGCTGGCGCTGATGCGATGCTAAATGAGCTGCAGATTGTCGAACGCGCGATTCTTTATCTCATTTCGTTGCTGTTGATTCGGACATCCAGTTACTGTATGGTGTATGTGCAGAATGTACAGCGATCTTTCCGTGCAGCCAATCAGTAACGGATTGATAATTGGATGTTGGATAGTTGGGATAGTTCATGTATAGCTCGCGTTTCACTCAGTCATCTGTAACTGTTTGTGAAAATCGAACATAATAAAAGCTATGTTAATTCTATGGTGTTTAACTACTTTCAATTTTGCACATTTTTCGTTTTAGTTTCTTGATTCGCTTTTACTCTCCCCCGGTCGCCGACTCAATTACAACCCCAACGAAAAACAAAAAGTTCCGCCTCTGAGTACACTCACTACCACCTGAACGTCGCTAAAGCCTCGAGTACGACAAAACTACGGAAATAGCTTGACGTCCCCGACGCTCGATATGAACCGTCCAACAGCTACACCCTCTCGTGATTGATTTATTGCGTCCTGACTTTCGTAGGATTAGCCTGGTGATGGTAGCAATTTACCAAATGATATCGCGAGCTGTAACATGCCATTACTGGCTTAACCCTCGCCAGTGCAGGGGTGGATGCCACCCCCTCGGTTTTTCGGGAATAACTAGCGTGAATATTAACCAATTGCGATGAAACTTTCAGTACCCTACTTGTGAACAATTTGACACATATTCTGAACATTTAAGTTGTAGGTCACATGACCCGTGACCTTTGACCTGTTTCGCAAGGTTATATCAGGCGCAACTGGCGTCCGTAGTACTGATCTTTGTAACTTGTGCAGTTTCATAGTCTTTGTTGTTCAGGAGCATGTGCACAGGTGTTTCCAGGTGAGAGTTGTGGCTTCTCTTGATATTGTGACCTCCGATGACCTGATATTACTTTTTTTGCTTCTGGCATTTTCTAGGACATTTTATGACGATGATTTCGAATATAAGATCCATTTTACATAATGATATGTTCCACTGGGATCATGCGCCTCCACAGGTCAACCAAGGTCACTGACCTCAAATGACCTGAGATAACCTGACATGACCTTTTTGGAATTTGGCAGTTTCTAGGACATTTTATGACGCTGATTTCAAATTTGGCACCACCTACGCCTCCCCCGATCCACCAGCACACCGGCGCAATCCTTCGGGTGGAGGAAGACAGGCCCACCGTGGGCGCCGGGCCGCGGCTCGCTCAGACGGCAGACCTGCTGCTGCTGCAGCGAAGCCACAGCCGGTGTCTCCGTGGGCGGCGCGACTGAGCGGTACGACCACCGTCCGTACCACCAGAGCCATCTGTGTCGCCAACCGCGGCCGCGGCCTTCTCCCGAAGCAGCTGCTCCCGCTGCGGCTTGGTCTTGTCAGGAACGTTTAGGCGCGCTAGCCGCAGCAGACCAGACACACCCCAGTAACTCCCATGCAATTGTAAACACTCGCCAGGTGAAGCGCGTCTCCAAGTGTCTTCTCCGACCGAGTGATCACCGTGCCACTCATCCTATGTTAAATTAAATTCGTATATCTTGGCAGCTTCGCTTGATATCTCCATCGCATCATCTGCAACATAAGATGCCGCCCACCGGATCGCCACACGAGGACAATCCAAGGTGCGGCGGTCGAGCCATACCCCTTCTCCCCCCACTTAGCCTAGATATCTATTACATTTTTTCGATTCCTCTCCACAAACCTTCCAATCGGTACAGAGGCACCCCCACCCCCAGAAACACACCACCCCAGGGAGAGCCAGAAGGCCAGAGGGAGAGGCCCGTGCAAGGACAGGCCTGTGGCCCGGGCCCACACCCACAACCAGCAGGATCCCACCGGGGAAATGGGACCGGGAGGTGGAGGACAGTTCATACTACCTGCAAAGGCTACCTCCAAGCAACCTCCTGGGCGGCCCCCACCCGAGCCGCCTCGCGTTACCGCGGCTCAACTCCGCGAAGCGGCGCCCCCTCACCACCGGCCAGGCGTGTGAGCCGTCGACCTCGGAGCCGGCGCCTCACACGCCCGGCCGGCCGACCGGCCCCCAGCTCTGCTGAGGGCCGGTCTCGGGTTAGCCCGGGTGGGGAAAGGGCGGGGGTCTGATATGCGTAGTTAATTACAACACTGGAGCTGAAGTTGTTCCAGAATTGATTTTTTGTGCTTAGAAATCGCCACGTCTATGTGGATTGGTTGCATGGCGTTTAAGTTGTTAAATAATTTGGAGGCAAAAACTCTAAACGTGTGTTGTCTGCGAACCGTTCTTGAAAAAGGGATGATTAAGGGTCTTCGGTTGCGTAATTGATGTCGGTTTGCATAGTGTTCCCTCCATTCAATTAGATTGTTCAGCTGAGCGGGCATGGAGCGATGACACATTGTATAGATCATAATCATGCATTTCAAGTCACGGAGCATTGTAAGCGATTTAATACCAATCTCGCTAAGCCGAGCAGTAACTGTATCAGTATATCGAAGGCCCAGTATTACCCTAGCAGCCCTTCTCTGAAGAAGAAACGGTCGTTTAAGATTAGTTTCATAATTTATGGACCAAACTAGATTACAATAATTCAAATGTGGAAACACTAATGCATTATACAAGCTGATTAATTGAGCAGGTTCCAAGACGCTCCTGCTTCTGAACATGCATCCTATACCAAGGGCAACCTTTTGACAGACATAATTTATATGCTCCCGGAATGAAAGAGCCTCGTCCACTATAACTCCAAGAAATTTAACATATTTCTCATTTTTTAGGTGTATATTGTTAAGGAGGATGACAAGCGGCGCTATAACTCTTTTATTAATGTACAATTGGTACGATGTCTTGGCTATGTTTAGGCTCAGCTGGTTACAAGCAAACCAATTCTCTACATTGGATAGTTCATTATTTGCTAATTTGCATAACTCAGTCAGATTGTGGTGGGACAAAAAGAGGTTTGTGTCATCCGCAAATGTGATTGTCTTGAATGATGCAGATACATTTTTGAGGTCATTGACATATATCAGAAATAGCAGCGGACCTAAAACACTGCCTTGAGGCACCCCGCAAGTGATTTTTCGCCCATTAGAAATTACTTTACATTCCTTATCATTGATTTTTACTCTCTGCCTCCTGTTGCTTAGGTAATTTTGTATGAGCATAAGTGCATTTCCTCGGATACCGTATTTACTAAGTTTCTTGCATAGGATTTCATGATTCACAGAATCAAATGCCTTTTTTATGTCCAAATAAATGCCAAGAACATAATTGCCATTATCTTTTTCCTCACTAGCAAAATCAATAAAATTTAATAGGGCGTGTTCTGTCGAATGATTCGTTCGAAAACCATACTGCGAGCTACTCAATATATCGTGATGTTTTAGGAAACTGTTGAGTCGCTCAACTATGCACTTTTCTATAATTTTCGAGAGAGGTGAAATGATTGAAATTGGTCTATAATTTCCAGGGTCATCTTTATGGCCAGCTTTGTAGACCGGGGTGACAACTGACTCTTTCAGTGATTCAGGAAATATACTGGTTGAGAAGCAGATATTAACTAAATGGCTTAACCCGCGCGGCGCTGGGGTCTCCATCCGAACGCGCCGCGCTGGGGGGGTAAATTTTACCCCCCCTCTTATCTCCCGAACCAATAATCACAGCGAGACGCGCAAGGCGGCGATCGGAAGCTCTCGATGGGAAGATTCTAAGTAATTCTTAAAATTTTATTTAAAAGGTCACATATCAGGTCAGGGTCAGGTCAAAGGTCAAAACCACCTGTTTTCGAGATTATTGGCTGCAGAGACCGGACTATCAACATCAGCGCGCCGAAACTCTGCCAAAACACTTCTAAATATAAGGAGAGGGTAATGCTTGAGTATGAATATCATACTAAGTACAGGTCAAGGTCAAAGTCAGGTCACAAAAGGTCACACTGTGAAAAAGTAATATGAAACCCATGTGACACATGTCTCATGGGTTATTTCAGACGTAGAATCCAAAAATAATGGTTATTTTGACATTTGACCTCAAGGTCAGGTCAAGATCAGGCAAAAAAGGTCAAATTTTGAAATCCAAAATTTGCAATCACCGACACATGTTTACGGTTTAGTTTTGCCACATCAATCCAATGGTGCAATTTGTTTTTGTGTACGATGTCTAGAAATGTCAAAATTTGCGATTTTTTTTTTAAATGCGTCCATCACATTGAACACTTATTAGTGTCATTTGGGGGTAAAAAATATAGATATTTGTTTGAAATTTGGAATAGTCACTCATTAGAGATGGTCATCTGACATATCTTCCGGTTTTTTGAAAATTCTTACAATTTTGGATTTTGTAAACTTTGAAAAAAATAAAAAAGATTTTTTGCATTTTGGGGATCAGAAAATCAAAACTTTGCAAATCCGAGATAGCCATCTTGTAGAGAATGTCATTTTCTTCCTTTTCACGTGCTTTGTTTGCAATTTGCTTCAATACTCGCTGTTCTATCATCGATCGAAGTTTCGTCCATTTTGGACCGAAAATGGCGTTACATGACGTCACTAAAACGCTATTTTCGCAAAAACTTCTCGACCGATTTTCTCCAAAATTTATCTGAAGACGTCAAATCGATGCCAGATAAGGTACTGAAAATTTCGCGTCGATATCTATTGTAGTTTTGAATCTATAGCGAAAACCCGGGAGGGGGGTAAAATTTACCCCCCAGCGCCGCGCGGGTTAATGGGGACGACACACTTGGAGACAATAATTTCAATATTCTATTCGTGATTGGTTCAGTACCATCTCCCTTGTTTGTAAGCTCAGCTAGGATGTTTCTAATAGTTGCAGGGTTTACTGGACTTAAGAAGCAGGTGCCAAGTACTTCATCATGTATGAATGCAGTTGGTTCGGTTGGGCTAGGTGGAACAGATTGCGCTAATTTTGGACCAATAGTGGTGAAAAATTCATTCAAAATATTGGCAATGTCCTGCTGATTGTCTACTATACCTTTGTCTGTCTTGAGACACTTTATGTTTGTCGGTTTATTGTGCTTACGTCCACAAGCCTCATTCAATACCTTCAAAATCTTCTTACTATTTCCTTTGTGCCTGTCGATTTGATTTAGGAAATATGTTTTTTTTGGCTGCTCTTATGACACTCCGAAGCCGATTTTGGTAAACTTTAAATGCTGCTAAATTTTCGGGTGTCTTATTTTGTAAATAAGTTTTGAATAATGCAGTTTTAGCATTGATTGAAATCAGGATGCTCAGAGTTATCCAAGGCTTGAGGGGAGTGGTTTTACGGCATACTTTTCCAATAGGCAAAAAGTGGTCAATGTTGGATCTGACAGTCTCACAAAAGACACGAACAGCTGTGTCAGGACTTTCTAGGTATCTAAATTCAACAAACTTGTGGACAAGCCACTCATTGAGTAGGGTTACTCCAGACTGGGTAATCTTTCTCCGGTAGAGGATCCTATTGCTCCTACTTTTCTCAACTTCCTTCAGAGGAGTATCTAAGAATATGGGGAAATGATCTGATAAGCTTAATTCCATAATTACACCAGAAGTTGCAGGGCCCAGGTAGTTGGTGAAGAAGGCATCAATAAGCGTGTTTGTGTTTGCACCCACCCTGGTGGGTCTGCTAATAGAGGGCAGTAGGTTGTGAGATATTAGGAGATCAATGAATTGAGTGGTCTGATTATCTGTGTTGTAGCTAAGCAAGTTTAAGTTAAAGTCGCCACCAATAAAAATTATCTTGTTGGAATTTCGCAGTTTTTCCAAAAGATTATCAATCTCATTCAGGAATGTTGGGAAATGTGTATCAGGTGGCCTGTAGATACAGACCACCACAATATTTTTAACATTTCCTCGGTTAATTTCTATGCACACGTTTTCCATTGCAGGACTGGCCACCCACAGATCCCTACGGGTGCTGAAATCGATGTAATCGTTTACATAAATACCTACCTACACCTCCGCCTATTCTCCCCAAACGATTTCTGCCGCAAAACGAATAATTTGGTATATCAATCTGAGCTACGCCTTCTCTTAGCCATGTTTCACTAACTAGAATGACAGAAATGGTATGCCAGTGTTAGAAAGGAAATCTTTGAAATTTTCTCCATTTTTAATCAAACTTCGAACGTTTTGATGAAGCAAACGAAATGAATTTGTTGCTCTAAGTGATTTGTCTTGATCACCAAGTCTGAGTGGTGAAAAAAACGGCACCCAATGAGAGTGTCAGCTCTGTCCTGTAGTAGCCTCTGCTCCGGTTCGCTAAGATCGAGACTTTCGAAGAGGTTAAATTTGTCTTGGATCAAGGATCCAAGTGACATTGCTGAATCCCCACTCCTAGGCTCTACAAGCGTGATTCCCCGGGCATCATGGAGACCTTAGAACATTATTCAGTAAGCAGATTAGGATAAACCAAGGACTGCATCAATAATACCTACTGGATGAGACTTGATTGTTAGAATCAGTTAAATGTCTTATGAGATCAGGATGGACTAAGCCTATAATCTAGGAGCAGATGACTGATGAGACGACTGATGAGACCCAGGGTACCAGCCACAAGCAGTGCCAAAACAGGTAAGATGATACCCAGGGTAATAGGCACCAGCAGCGCCAAAACAGGCAAGGGAGTATTGATTTTTGTCTTTGTGTATCAGGCTTGATAACTGGCACAAGGCTACACCTTTAACTCATTTTTCTTCTTTAAATATGACGTCACAAGCCACAAGGATCTGGGCCATGATCCCGGACAAGCACACCGCGCCTACCACCCCCCACCAGGCAGCAGGCACCACAGGGTGCACAAAAAGAGGCCATCTCACACCATGGCCAGCAACAGGGTGCCGCAGAAGGGGAACCAGCCCGTAAACCCAGCACATCACCCCTGGCACCCACAATTGCACAGATATATGCCAAACTGGTTGCATTTTCATCAGTGCACTCCATGATGGAGTCAGTTTATCAGCACACAGGTGCAGGTTATACCAATTAATCAACTGGGCTGGCATCCTGGGGTTCATACAAATATATATATATATATATATATATATATATATACTATATATATATATAT
>JAXIVJ010019045.1:0-21076 GCA_036785665.1 Chirona hameri | reverse complement strand
CACACACGCTGACCTCGCCGTCCGACACTGCCACTGAGTCAGTGTGCCCTGAGACACACACGCTGACCTCGCCGTCCGACACTGCCACTGAGTCAGTGTGCCCTGAGACACACACGCTGACCTCGCCGTCCGACACTGCCACTGAGTCAGTGTGCCCTGAGACACACACGCTGACCTCGCCGTCCGACACTGCCACTGAGTCAGTGTGCCCTGAGACACACACGCTGACCTCGCCGTCCGACACTGCCACTGAGTCAGTGTGCCCTGAGACACCCACGCTGACCTCGCCGTCCGACACTGCCACTGAGTCAGTGTGCCCTGAGACACATACGCTGACCTCGCCGTCCGACACTGCCACTGAGTCAGTGTGCACTGAGACACACACGCTGACCTCGCCGTCCGACACTGCCACTGAGTCAGTGTGCCCTGAGACACACACGCTGACCTCGCCGTCCGACACTGCCACTGAGTCAGTGTGCACTGAGACACACACGCTGACCTCGCCGTCCGACACTGCCACTGAGTCAGTGTGCCCTGAGACACACACGCTGACCTCGCCGTCCGACACTGCCACTGAATCAGTGTGCCCTGATACACACACGCTGACCTCGCCGTCCGACACTGCCACTGAGTCAGTGTGCCCTGAGACACACACGCTGACCTCGCCGTCCGACACTGCCACTGAAACAGTGTGCCCTGATACACACACGCTGACCTCGCCGTCCGACACTGCCACTGAGTCAGTGTGCCCTGAGACACACACGCTGACCTCGCCGTCCGACACTGCCACTGAGTCAGTGTGCCCTGAGACACATACGCTGACCTCGCCGTCCGACACTGCCACTGAGTCAGTGTGCCCTGAGACACACACGCTGACCTCGCCGTCCGACACTGCCATTGAGTCAGTGTGCCACACACGCTGACCTCGCCGTCAGACACTGCCACTGAGTCAGTGTGCCCTGAGACACACACGCTGACCTCGCCGTCCGACACTGCCACTGAGTCAGTGTGCCACACACGCTGACCTCGCCGTCAGACACTGCCACTGAGTCAGTGTGCCCTGAGACACACACGCTGACCTCGCCATCCGACACTGCCACTGAGTCAGTGTGCCCTGAGACACACACGCTGACCTCGCCGTCAGACACTGCCACTGAGTCAGTGTGTCCTGAGACACACACGCTGACCTCGCCGTCCGACACTGCCACTGAGTCAGTGTGCCCTGAGACACACACGCTGACCTCGCCGTCAGACACTGCCACTGAGTCAGTGTGCCCTGAGACACACACGCTGACCTCGCCGTCCGACACTGCCACTGAGTCAGTGTGCCCTGAGACACATACGCTGACCTCGCCGTCCGACACTGCCACTGAGTCAGTGTGCCCTGAGACATACACGCTGACCTCGCCGTCCGACACTGCCACTGAGTCAGTGTGCCCTGAGACACACACGCTGACCACGCCGTCCGACACTGCCACTGAGTCAGTGTGCCCTGAGACACACACGCTGACCTCGCCGTCCGACACTGACACTGAGTCAGTGTGCCCTGAGACACACACGCTGACCTCGCCGTCCGACACTGCCACTGAGTCAGTGTGCCACACACGCTGACCTCGCCGTCAGACACTGCCACTGAGTCAGTGTGCCCTGAGACACACACGCTGACCTCGCCGTCCGACACTGCCACTGACTGAGACACACACGCTGACCTCGCCGTCAGACACTGCCACTGAGTCAGTGTGCCCTGGACGACCACACGCTGACCTCGCCGTCCGACACTGCCACTGAGTCAGTGTGCCCCTGAGACACACACGCTGACCTCGCCGTCCGACACTGCCACTGAGTCAGTGTGCCCTGAGACACACACGCTGACCTCGCCGTCAGACACTGCCACTGAGTCAGTGTGCCCTGAGACACACACGCTGACCTCGGCCGTCCGACACTGCCACTGAGTCAGTGTGCCCTGAGACACACACGCTGACCTCGCCGTCAGACACTGCCACTGAGTCAGTGTGCCCTGAGACACACACGCTGGGACCTCGCCGTCCGACACTGCCACTGAGTCAGTGTGCCCTGAGACACACACGCTGACCTCGCCGTCAGACACTGCCACTGAGTCAGTGTGCCCTGAGACACACACGCTGACCTCGCCGTCGACACTGCCACTGAGTCAGTGTGCCCTGAGACACACACGCTGACCTCGCCGTCCGACACTGCCACTGAGTCAGTGTGCCCTGATACACACACGCTGACCTCGCCGTCCGACACTGCCACTGAGTCAGTGTTCCCTGAGACACACACGCTGACCTCGCCGTCAGACACTGCCACTGAGTCAGTGTGCCCTGATACACACACGCTGACCTCGCCGTCCGACACTGCCACTGAGTCAGTGTGCCCTGATACACACACGCTGACCTCGCCGTCCGACACTGCCACTTGAGTCAGTGTGCCCTGAGACACACACGCTGACCTCGCCGTCCGACACTGCCACTGAGTCAGTGTGCCCTGAGACACACACGCTGACCTCGCCGTCGACACTGCCACTGAGTCAGTGTGCCCTGAGACACACACGCTGACCTCGCCGTCCGACACTGCCACTGAGTCAGTGTGCCCTGAGACACACACGCTGACCTCGCCGTCCGACACTGCCACTGAGTCAGTGTGCCCTGAGACACACACGCTGACCTCGCCGTCCGACACTGCCACTGAGTCAGTGTGCCCTGAGACACACACGCTGACCTCGCCGTCCGACACTGCCACTGAGTCAGTGTGCCCTGAGACACACACGCTGACCTCGCCGTCCGACACTGCCACTGAGTCAGTGTGCACTGAGACACACACGCTGACCTCGCCGTCCGACACTGCCACTGAATCAGTGTGCCCTGAGACACACACGCTGACCTCGCCGTCCGACACTGCCACTGAGTCAGTGTGCCCTGATACACACACGCTGACCTCGCCGTCCGACACTGCCACTGAATCAGTGTGCCCTGAGACACACACGCTGACCTCGCCGTCCGACACTGCCACTGAGTCAGTGTGCCCTGAGACACACACGCTGACCTCGCCGTCCGACACTGCCACTGAGTCAGTGTGCCCTGATACACACACGCTGACCTCGCCGTCCGACACTGCCACTGAGTCAGTGTGCCCTGAGACACACACACGCTGACCTCGCCGTCCGACACTGCCACTGAGTCAGTGTGCCTGATACACACACGCTGACCTCGCCGTCAGACACTGCCACTGAGTCAGTGTGCCCTGATACACATACGCTGACCTCGCCGTCCGACACTGCCACTGAGTCAGTGTGCCCTGAGACACACACGCTGACCTCGCCGTCCGACACTGCCACTGAGTCAGTGTGCCCTGAGACACACACGCTGACCTCGCCGTCAGACACTGCCACTGAGTCAGTGTGCCCTGAGACACACACGCTGACCTCGCCGTCCGACACTGCCACTGAGTCAGTGTGCCCTGAGACACACACGCTGACCTCGCCGTCCGACACTGCCACTGAGTCAGTGTGCCCTGAGACACACACGCTGACCTCGCCGTCCGACACTGCCACTGAGTCAGTGTGCCCTGAGACACACACGCTGACCTCGCCGTCCGACACTGCCACTGAGTCAGTGTGCCCTGAGACACACACGCTGACCTCGCCGTCCGACACTGCCACTGAGTCAGTGTGCCCTGAGACACACACGCTGACCTCGCCGTCCGACACTGCCACTGAGTCAGTGTGCCCTGAGACACACACGCTGACCTCGCCGTCCGACACTGCCACTGAGTCAGTGTGCCCTGAGACACACACGCTGACCTCGCCGTCCGACACTGCCACTGAGTCAGTGTGCCCTGAGACAAACACGCTGACCTCGCCGTCCGACACTGCCACTGAGTCAGTGTGCCCTGAGACACCCACGCTGACCTCGCCGTCCGACACTGCCACTGAGTCAGTGTGCCCTGAGACACATGCGCTGACCTCGCCGTCCGACACTGCCACTGAGTCAGTGTGCACTGAGACACACACGCTGACCTCGCCGTCCGACACTGCCACTGAGTCAGTGTGCCCTGAGACACACACGCTGACCTCGCCGTCCGACACTGCCACTGAGTCAGTGTGCACTGAGACACACACGCTGACCTCGCCGTCCGACACTGCCACTGAGTCAGTGTGCCCTGATACACATACGCTGGCCTCGCCGTCCGACACTGCCACTGAATCAATGTGCCCTGAGACACACACGCTGACCTCGCCGTCCGACACTGCCACTGAGTCAGTGTGCCCTGAGACACACACGCTGACCTCGCCGTCCGACACTGCCACTGAGTCAGTGTGCCCTGATACACACACGCTGACCTCGCCGTCCGACACTGCCACTGAGTCAGTGTGCCCTGAGACACACACGCTGACCTCGCCGTCCGACACTGCCACTGAGTCAGTGTGCCCTGATACACACACGCTGACCTCGCCGTCCGACACTGCCACTGAGTCAGTGTGCCCTGAGACACACACGCTGACCTCGCCGTCAGACACTGCCACTGAGTCAGTGTGCCCTGAGACACACACGCTGACCTCGCCGTCCGACACTGCCACTGAGTCAGTGTGCCCTGAGACACACACGCTGACCTCGCCGTCCGACACTGCCACTGAGTCAGTGTGCCCTGAGACACACACGCTGACCTCGCCGTCCGACACTGCCACTGAGTCAGTGTGCCCTGATACACACACGCTGACCTCGCCGTCCGACACTGCCACTGAGTCAGTGTGCCCTGAGACACACACGCTGACCTCGCCGTCCGACACTGCCACTGAGTCAGTGTGCCCTGATACACACACGCTGACCTCGCCGTCCGACACTGCCACTGAGTCAGTGTGCCCTGAGACACACACGCTGACCTCGCCGTCCGACACTGCCACTGAGTCAGTGTGCCCTGAGACACACACGCTGACCTCGCCGTCAGACACTGCCACTGAGTCAGTGTGCCCTGAGACACACACGCTGACCTCGCCGTCCGACACTGCCACTGAATCAGTGTGCCCTGAGACACATACGCTGACCTCGCCGTCAGACACTGCCACTGAGTCAGTGTGCACTGAGACACACACGCTGACCTCGCCGTCCGACACTGCCACTGAGTCAGTGTGCCCTGAGACACACACGCTGACCTCGCCGTCAGACACTGCCACTGAGTCAGTGTGCCCTGAGACACACACGCTGACCTCGCCGTCAGACACTGCCACTGAGTCAGTGTGCCCTGAGACACACACGCTGACCTCGCCGTCCGACACTGCACTGAGTCAGTGTGCCCTGAGACACACACGCTGACCTCGCCGTCCGACACTGGCACTGAGGTCAGTGTGCACTGATACACACACGCTGACCTCGCCGTCCGACACTGCCACTGAATCAGTGTGCCCTGAGACACACACGCTGACCTCGCCGTCCGACACTGCCACTGAGTCAGTGTGCCTGAGACACACACGCTGACCTCGCCGTCCGACACTGCCACTGAGTCAGTGTGCCCTGATGCACACACGCTGACCTCGCCGTCCGACACTGCCACTGAGTCAGTGTGCCCTGAGACACACACGCTGACCTCGCCGTCCGACACTGCCACTGAGTCAGTGTGCACTGATACACACACGCTGACCTCGCCGTCCGACACTGCCACTGAATCAGTGTGCCCTGAGACACACACGCTGACCTCGCCGTCCGACACTGCCACTGAGTCAGTGTGCCCTGAGACACACACGCTGACCTCGCCGTCCGACACTGCCACTGAATCAGTGTGCACTGAGACACACACGCTGACCTCGCCGTCCGACACTGCCACTGAGTCAGTGTGCCCTGAGACACACACGCTGACCTCGCCGTCCGACACTGCCACTGAGTCAGTGTGCCCTGAGACACACACGCTGACCTCGCCGTCCGACACTGCCACTGAATCAGTGTGCCCTGATACACATACGCTGAACTCGCCGTCAGACACTGCACTGAGTCTGTGTGCCCTGATACACATACGCTGACCTCGCCGTCCGACACTGCCACTGAGTCAGTGTGCACTGAGACACACACGCTGACCTCGCCGTCCGACACTGCCACTGAGTCAGTGTGCACTGAGACACACACGCTGACCTCGCCGTCCGACACTGCCACTGAGTCAGTGTGCACTGAGACACACACGCTGACCTCGCCGTCCGACACTGCCACTGAGTCAGTGTGCACTGAGACACACACGCTGACCTCGCCGTCCGACACTGCCACTGAGTCAGTGTGCACTGAGACACACACGCTGACCTCGCCGTCCGACACTGCCACTGAGTCAGTGTGCCCTGAGACACACACGCTGACCTCGCCGTCCGACACTGCCACTGAGTCAGTGTGCCCTGAGACACACACGCTGACCTCGCCGTCCGACACTGCCACTGAATCAGTGTGCCCTGATACACATACGCTGACCTCGCCGTCCGACACTGCCACTGAATCAGTGTGCCCTGAGACACACACGCTGACCTCGCCGTCCGACACTGCACTGAGTCAGTGTGCCCTGAGACACACACGCTGACCTCGCCGTCCGACACTGCCACTGAGTCAGTGTGCCCTGAGACACACACGCTGACCTCGCCGTCCGACACTGCCACTGAGTCAGTGTGCACTGAGACACACACGCTGACCTCGCCGTCCGACACTGCACTGAGTCAGTGTGCACTGAGGACACACACGCTGACCTCGCCGTCCGACACTGCCACTGAGTCAGTGTGCACTGAGACACACACGCTGACCTCGCCGTCCGACACTGCCACTGAGTCAGTGTGCCCTGAGACACACACGCTGACCTCGCCGTCCGACACTGCCACTGAGTCAGTGTGCACTGAGACACACACGCTGACCTCGCCGTCCGACACTGCCACTGAGTCAGTGTGCACTGAGACACACACGCTGACCTCGCCGTCCGACACTGCCACTGAGTCAGTGTGCACTGAGACACACACGCTGACCTCGCCGTCCGACACTGCCACTGAGTCAGTGTGCCCTGAGACACACACGCTGACCTCGCCGTCCGACACTGCCACTGAGTCAGTGTGCACTGAGACACACACGCTGACCTCGCCGTCCGACACTGCCACTGAGTCAGTGTGCCCTGAGACACACACGCTGACCTCGCCGTCCGACACTGCCACTGAGTCAGTGTGCCCTGAGACACACACGCTGACCTCGCCGTCCGACACTGCCACTGAATCAGTGTGCCCTGATACACATACGCTGACCTCGCCGTCCGACACTGCCACTGAATCAGTGTGCCCTGAGACACACACGCTGACCTCGCCGTCCGACACTGCCACTGAGTCAGTGTGCCCTGAGACACACACGCTGACCTCGCCGTCCGACACTGCCACTGAGTCAGTGTGCCCTGAGACACACACGCTGACCTCGCCGTCCGACACTGCCACTGAGTCAGTGTGCCCTGATACACATACGCTGACCTCGCCGTCCGACACTGCCACTGAGTCAGTGTGCCCTGAGACACACACGCAGACCTCGCCGTCCGACACTGCCACTGAGTCAGTGTGCCCTGATACACATACGCTGACCTCGCCGTCCGACACTGCCACTGAGTCAGTGTGCACTGAGACACACACGCTGACCTCGCCGTCCGACACTGCCACTGAGTCAGTGTGCACTGATACACACACGCTGACCTCGCCGTCCGACACTGCCACTGAGTCAGTGTGCCCTGAGACACACACGCTGACCTCGCCGTCCGACACTGCCACTGAGTCAGTGTGCACTGAGACACACACGCTGACCTCGCCGTCCGACACTGCCACTGAATCAGTGTTCCCTGAGACACACACGCTGACCTCGCCGTCCGACACTGCCACTGAGTCAGTGTGCCCTGCGACACACACGCTGACCTCGCCGTCCGACATTGCCACTGAGTCAGTGTGCCCTGAGACACACACGCTGACCTCGCCGTCCGACACTGCCACTGAGTCAGTGTGCCCTGAGACACACACGCTGACCTCGCCGTCCGACACTGCCACTGAGTCAGTGCGCCCTGAGACACACACGCTGACCTCGCCGTCCGACACTGCCACTGAGTCAGTGTGCCCTGAGACACACACGCTGACCTCGCCGTCCGACACTGCCACTGAGTCAGTGTGCCCTGAGACACACACGCTGACCTCGCCGTCCGACACTGCCACTGAGTCAGTGTGCCCTGAGACACACACGCTGACCTCGCCGTCCGACACTGCCACTGAGTCAGTGTGCCCTGAGACACACACGCTGACCTCGCCGTCCGACACTGCCACTGAGTCAGTGTGCCCTGAGACACACACGCTGACCTCGCCGTCCGACACTGCCACTGAGTCAGTGTGCCCTGAGACACACACGCTGACCTCGCCGTCCGACACTGCCACTGAGTCAGTGTGCCCTGAGACACACACGCTGACCTCGCCGTCCGACACTGCCACTGAGTCAGTGTGCCCTGAGACACACACGCTGACCTCGCCGTCCGACACTGCCACTGAGTCAGTGTGCACTGAGACACACACGCTGACCTCGCCGTCCGACACTGCCACTGAGTCAGTGTGCCCTGAGACACACACGCTGACCTCGCCGTCCGACACTGCCACTGAGTCAGTGTGCCCTGAGACACACACGCTGACCTCGCCGTCCGACACTGCCACTGAGTCAGTGTGCACTGAGACACACACGCTGACCTCGCCGTCCGACACTGCCACTGAATCAGTGTTCCCTGAGACACACACGCTGACCTCGCCGTCCGACACTGCCACTGAGTCAGTGTGCCCTGCGACACACACGCTGACCTCGCCGTCCGACATTGCCACTGAGTCAGTGTGCCCTGAGACACACACGCTTACCTCGCCGTCCGACACTGCCACTGAGTCAGTGTGCCCTGAGACACACACGCTGACCTCGCCGTCCGACACTGCCACTGAGTCAGTGCGCCCTGAGACACACACGCTGACCTCGCCGTCCGACACTGCCACTGAGTCAGTGTGCCCTGAGACACACACGCTGACTTCGCCGTCCGACACTGCCACTGAGTCAGTGTGCCCTGAGACACACACGCTGACCTCGCCGTCCGACACTGCCACTGAGTCAGTGTGCCCTGAGACACACACGCTGACCTCGCCGTCCGACACTGCCACTGAGTCAGTGTGCCCTGAGACACACACGCTGACCTCGCCGTCCGACACTGCCACTGAGTCAGTGTGCCCTGAGACACACACGCTGACCTCGCCGTCCGACACTGCCACTGAGTCAGTGTGCCCTGAGACACATACGCTGACCTCGCCGTCCGACACTGCCACTGAGTCAGTGTGCCCTGAGACACACACGCTGACCTCGCCGTCCGACACTGCCATTGAGTCAGTGTGCCACACACGCTGACCTCGCCGTCAGACACTGCCACTGAGTCAGTGTGCCCTGAGACACACACGCTGACCTCGCCGTCCGACACTGCCACTGAGTCAGTGTGCCACACACGCTGACCTCGCCGTCAGACACTGCCACTGAGTCAGTGTGCCCTGAGACACACACGCTGACCTCGCCATCCGACACTGCCACTGAGTCAGTGTGCCCTGAGACACACACGCTGACCTCGCCGTCAGACACTGCCACTGAGTCAGTGTGCCCTGAGACACACACGCTGACCTCGCCGTCCGACACTGCCACTGAGTCAGTGTGCCCTGAGACACACACGCTGACCTCGCCGTCCGACACTGCCACTGAGTCAGTGTGCCACACACGCTGACCTCGCCGTCAGACACTGCCACTGAGTCAGTGTGCCCTGAGACACACACGCTGACCTCGCCGTCCGACACTGCCACTGAGTCAGTGTGCCCTGAGACACACACGCTGACCTCGCCGTCAGACACTGCCACTGAGTCAGTGTGCCCTGAGACACACACGCTGACCTCGCCGTCCGACACTGCCACTGAGTCAGTGTGCCCTGAGACACACACGCTGACCTCGCCGTCAGACACTGCCACTGAGTCAGTGTGCCCTGAGACACACACGCTGACCTCGCCGTCCGACACTGCCACTGAGTCAGTGTGCCCTGAGACACATACGCTGACCTCGCCGTCCGAAACTGCCACTGAGTCAGTGTGCCCTGAGACATACACGCTGACCTCGCCGTCCGACACTGCCACTGAGTCAGTGTGCCCTGAGACACACACGCTGACCACGCCGTCCGACACTGCCACTGAGTCAGTGTGCCCTGAGACACACACGCTGACCTCGCCGTCCGACACTGACACTGAGTCAGTGTGCCCTGAGACACACACGCTGACCTCGCCGTCCGACACTGCCACTGAGTCAGTGTGCCACACACGCTGACCTCGCCGTCAGACACTGCCACTGAGTCAGTGTGCCCTGAGACACACACGCTGACCTCGCCGTCCGACACTGCCACTGAGTCAGTGTGCCCTGAGACACACACGCTGACCTCGCCGTCAGACACTGCCACTGAGTCAGTGTGCCCTGAGACACACACGCTGACCTCGCCGTCCGACACTGCCACTGAGTCAGTGTGCCCTGAGACACACACGCTGACCTCGCCGTCCGACACTGCCACTGAGTCAGTGTGCCACACACGCTGACCTCGCCGTCAGACACTGCCACTGAGTCAGTGTGCCCTGAGACACACACGGTGACCTCGCCGTCCGACACTACCACTGAGTCAGTGTGCCCTGAGACACACACGCTGACCTCGCCGTCAGACACTGCCACTGAGTCAGTGTGCCCTGAGACACACACGCTGACCTCGCCGTCCGACACTGCCACTGAGTCAGTGTGCCCTGAGACACACACGCTGACCTCGCCGTCAGACACTGCCACTGAGTCAGTGTGCCCTGAGACACACACGCTGACCTCGCAGTCCGACACTGCCACTGAGTCAGTGTGCCCTGAGACACACACGCTGACCTCGCCGTCAGACACTGCCACTGAGTCAGTGTGCCCTGAGACACACACGCTGACCTCACCGTCCGACACTGCCACTGAGTCAGTGTGCCCTGAGACACACACGCTGACCTCGCCGTCCGACACTGCCACTGAGTCAGTGTGCCCTGATACACACACGCTGACCTCGCCGTCCGACACTGCCACTGAGTCAGTGTGCCCTGAGACACACACGCTGACCTCGCCGTCCGACACTGCCACTGAGTCAGTGTGCCCTGATACACACACGCTGACCTCGCCGTCAGACACTGCCACTGAGTCCGTGTGCCCTGATACACACACGCTGACCTCGCCGTCCGACACTGCCACTGAGTCAGTGTGCCCTGAGACACACACGCTGACCTCGCCGTCCGACACTGCCACTGAGTCAGTGTGCCCTGAGACACACACGCTGACCTCGCCGTCAGACACTGCCACTGAGTCAGTGTGCCCTGAGACACACACGCTGACCTCGCCGTCCGACACTGCCACTGAGTCAGTGTGCCCTGAGACACACACGCTGACCTCGCCGTCCGACACTGCCACTGAGTCAGTGTGCCCTGAGACACACACGCTGACCTCGCCGTCCGACACTGCCACTGAGTCAGTGTGCACTGAGACACACACGCTGACCTCGCCGTCCGACACTGCCACTGAATCAGTGTGCCCTGAGACACACACGCTGACCTCGCCGTCCGACACTGCCACTGAGTCAGTGTGCCCTGATACACACACGCTGACCTCGCCGTCCGACACTGCCACTGAATCAGTGTGCCCTGAGACACACACGCTGACCTCGCCGTCCGACACTGCCACTGAGTCAGTGTGCCCTGAGACACACACGCTGACCTCGCCGTCCGACACTGCCACTGAGTCAGTGTGCCCTGATACACACACGCTGACCTCGCCGTCCGACACTGCCACTGAGTCAGTGTGCCCTGAGACACACACGCTGACCTCGCCGTCCGACACTGCCACTGAGTCAGTGTGCCCTGAGACACACACGCTGACCTCGCCGTCCGACACTGCCACTGAGTCAGTGTGCCCTGAGACACACACGCTGACCTCGCCGTCCGACACTGCCACTGAGTCAGTGTGCCCTGAGACACACACGCTGACCTCGCCGTCCGACACTGCCACTGAGTCAGTGTGCCCTGAGACACACACGCTGACCTCGCCGTCCGACACTGCCACTGAGTCAGTGTGCCCTGAGACACACACGCTGACCTCGCCGTCCGACACTGCCACTGAGTCAGTGTGCACTGAGACACACACGCTGACCTCGCCGTCCGACACTGCCACTGAATCAGTGTGCCCTGAGACACACACGCTGACCTCGCCGTCCGACACTGCCACTGAGTCAGTGTGCCCTGATACACACACGCTGACCTCGCCGTCCGACACTGCCACTGAATCAGTGTGCCCTGAGACACACACGCTGACCTCGCCGTCCGACACTGCCACTGAGTCAGTGTGCCCTGAGACACACACGCTGACCTCGCCGTCCGACACTGCCACTGAGTCAGTGTGCCCTGATACACACACGCTGACCTCGCCGTCCGACACTGCCACTGAGTCAGTGTGCCCTGAGACACACACGCTGACCTCGCCGTCCGACACTGCCACTGAGTCAGTGTGCCCTGATACACACACGCTGACCTCGCCGTCAGACACTGCCACTGAGTCAGTGTGCCCTGATACACATACGCTGACCTCGCCGTCCGACACTGCCACTGAGTCAGTGTGCCCTGAGACACACACGCTGACCTCGCCGTCCGACACTGCCACTGAGTCAGTGTGCCCTGAGACACACACGCTGACCTCGCCGTCAGACACTGCCACTGAGTCAGTGTGCCCTGAGACACACACGCTGACCTCGCCGTCCGACACTGCCACTGAGTCAGTGTGCCCTGAGACACACACGCTGACCTCGCCGTCCGACACTGCCACTGAGTCAGTGTGCCCTGAGACACACACGCTGACCTCGCCGTCCGACACTGCCACTGAGTCAGTGTGCCCTGAGACACACACGCTGACCTCGCCGTCCGACACTGCCACTGAGTCAGTGTGCCCTGAGACACACACGCTGACCTCGCCGTCCGACACTGCCACTGAGTCAGTGTGCCCTGAGACACACACGCTGACCTCGCCGTCCGACACTGCCACTGAGTCAGTGTGCCCTGAGACACACACGCTGACCTCGCCGTCCGACACTGCCACTGAGTCAGTGTGCCCTGAGACACACACGCTGACCTCGCCGTCCGACACTGCCACTGAGTCAGTGTGCCCTGAGACAAACACGCTGACCTCGCCGTCCGACACTGCCACTGAGTCAGTGTGCCCTGAGACACCCACGCTGACCTCGCCGTCCGACACTGCCACTGAGTCAGTGTGCCCTGAGACACATGCGCTGACCTCGCCGTCCGACACTGCCACTGAGTCAGTGTGCACTGAGACACACACGCTGACCTCGCCGTCCGACACTGCCACTGAGTCAGTGTGCCCTGAGACACACACGCTGACCTCGCCGTCCGACACTGCCACTGAGTCAGTGTGCACTGAGACACACACGCTGACCTCGCCGTCCGACACTGCCACTGAGTCAGTGTGCCCTGATACACATACGCTGGCCTCGCCGTCCGACACTGCCACTGAATCAATGTGCCCTGAGACACACACGCTGACCTCGCCGTCCGACACTGCCACTGAGTCAGTGTGCCCTGAGACACACACGCTGACCTCGCCGTCCGACACTGCCACTGAGTCAGTGTGCCCTGATACACACACGCTGACCTCGCCGTCCGACACTGCCACTGAGTCAGTGTGCCCTGAGACACACACGCTGACCTCGCCGTCCGACACTGCCACTGAGTCAGTGTGCCCTGATACACACACGCTGACCTCGCCGTCCGACACTGCCACTGAGTCAGTGTGCCCTGAGACACACACGCTGACCTCGCCGTCCGACACTGCCACTGAGTCAGTGTGCACTGAGACACACACGCTGACCTCGCCGTCCGACACTGCCACTGAATCAGTGTTCCCTGAGACACACACGCTGACCTCGCCGTCCGACACTGCCACTGAGTCAGTGTGCCCTGCGACACACACGCTGACCTCGCCGTCCGACATTGCCACTGAGTCAGTGTGCCCTGAGACACACACGCTTACCTCGCCGTCCGACACTGCCACTGAGTCAGTGTGCCCTGAGACACACACGCTGACCTCGCCGTCCGACACTGCCACTGAGTCAGTGCGCCCTGAGACACACACGCTGACCTCGCCGTCCGACACTGCCACTGAGTCAGTGTGCCCTGAGACACACACGCTGACTTCGCCGTCCGACACTGCCACTGAGTCAGTGTGCCCTGAGACACACACGCTGACCTCGCCGTCCGACACTGCCACTGAGTCAGTGTGCCCTGAGACACACACGCTGACCTCGCCGTCCGACACTGCCACTGAGTCAGTGTGCCCTGAGACACACACGCTGACCTCGCCGTCCGACACTGCCACTGAGTCAGTGTGCCCTGAGACACACACGCTGACCTCGCCGTCCGACACTGCCACTGAGTCAGTGTGCCCTGAGACACATACGCTGACCTCGCCGTCCGACACTGCCACTGAGTCAGTGTGCCCTGAGACACACACGCTGACCTCGCCGTCCGACACTGCCATTGAGTCAGTGTGCCACACACGCTGACCTCGCCGTCAGACACTGCCACTGAGTCAGTGTGCCCTGAGACACACACGCTGACCTCGCCGTCCGACACTGCCACTGAGTCAGTGTGCCACACACGCTGACCTCGCCGTCAGACACTGCCACTGAGTCAGTGTGCCCTGAGACACACACGCTGACCTCGCCATCCGACACTGCCACTGAGTCAGTGTGCCCTGAGACACACACGCTGACCTCGCCGTCAGACACTGCCACTGAGTCAGTGTGCCCTGAGACACACACGCTGACCTCGCCGTCCGACACTGCCACTGAGTCAGTGTGCCCTGAGACACACACGCTGACCTCGCCGTCCGACACTGCCACTGAGTCAGTGTGCCACACACGCTGACCTCGCCGTCAGACACTGCCACTGAGTCAGTGTGCCCTGAGACACACACGCTGACCTCGCCGTCCGACACTGCCACTGAGTCAGTGTGCCCTGAGACACACACGCTGACCTCGCCGTCAGACACTGCCACTGAGTCAGTGTGCCCTGAGACACACACGCTGACCTCGCCGTCCGACACTGCCACTGAGTCAGTGTGCCCTGAGACACACACGCTGACCTCGCCGTCAGACACTGCCACTGAGTCAGTGTGCCCTGAGACACACACGCTGACCTCGCCGTCCGACACTGCCACTGAGTCAGTGTGCCCTGAGACACATACGCTGACCTCGCCGTCCGAAACTGCCACTGAGTCAGTGTGCCCTGAGACATACACGCTGACCTCGCCGTCCGACACTGCCACTGAGTCAGTGTGCCCTGAGACACACACGCTGACCACGCCGTCCGACACTGCCACTGAGTCAGTGTGCCCTGAGACACACACGCTGACCTCGCCGTCCGACACTGACACTGAGTCAGTGTGCCCTGAGACACACACGCTGACCTCGCCGTCCGACACTGCCACTGAGTCAGTGTGCCACACACGCTGACCTCGCCGTCAGACACTGCCACTGAGTCAGTGTGCCCTGAGACACACACGCTGACCTCGCCGTCCGACACTGCCACTGAGTCAGTGTGCCCTGAGACACACACGCTGACCTCGCCGTCAGACACTGCCACTGAGTCAGTGTGCCCTGAGACACACACGCTGACCTCGCCGTCCGACACTGCCACTGAGTCAGTGTGCCCTGAGACACACACGCTGACCTCGCCGTCCGACACTGCCACTGAGTCAGTGTGCCACACACGCTGACCTCGCCGTCAGACACTGCCACTGAGTCAGTGTGCCCTGAGACACACACGGTGACCTCGCCGTCCGACACTACCACTGAGTCAGTGTGCCCTGAGACACACACGCTGACCTCGCCGTCAGACACTGCCACTGAGTCAGTGTGCCCTGAGACACACACGCTGACCTCGCCGTCCGACACTGCCACTGAGTCAGTGTGCCCTGAGACACACACGCTGACCTCGCCGTCAGACACTGCCACTGAGTCAGTGTGCCCTGAGACACACACGCTGACCTCGCAGTCCGACACTGCCACTGAGTCAGTGTGCCCTGAGACACACACGCTGACCTCGCCGTCAGACACTGCCACTGAGTCAGTGTGCCCTGAGACACACACGCTGACCTCACCGTCCGACACTGCCACTGAGTCAGTGTGCCCTGAGACACACACGCTGACCTCGCCGTCCGACACTGCCACTGAGTCAGTGTGCCCTGATACACACACGCTGACCTCGCCGTCCGACACTGCCACTGAGTCAGTGTGCCCTGAGACACACACGCTGACCTCGCCGTCCGACACTGCCACTGAGTCAGTGTGCCCTGATACACACACGCTGACCTCGCCGTCAGACACTGCCACTGAGTCCGTGTGCCCTGATACACACACGCTGACCTCGCCGTCCGACACTGCCACTGAGTCAGTGTGCCCTGAGACACACACGCTGACCTCGCCGTCCGACACTGCCACTGAGTCAGTGTGCCCTGAGACACACACGCTGACCTCGCCGTCAGACACTGCCACTGAGTCAGTGTGCCCTGAGACACACACGCTGACCTCGCCGTCCGACACTGCCACTGAGTCAGTGTGCCCTGAGACACACACGCTGACCTCGCCGTCCGACACTGCCACTGAGTCAGTGTGCCCTGAGACACACACGCTGACCTCGCCGTCCGACACTGCCACTGAGTCAGTGTGCACTGAGACACACACGCTGACCTCGCCGTCCGACACTGCCACTGAATCAGTGTGCCCTGAGACACACACGCTGACCTCGCCGTCCGACACTGCCACTGAGTCAGTGTGCCCTGATACACACACGCTGACCTCGCCGTCCGACACTGCCACTGAATCAGTGTGCCCTGAGACACACACGCTGACCTCGCCGTCCGACACTGCCACTGAGTCAGTGTGCCCTGAGACACACACGCTGACCTCGCCGTCCGACACTGCCACTGAGTCAGTGTGCCCTGATACACACACGCTGACCTCGCCGTCCGACACTGCCACTGAGTCAGTGTGCCCTGAGACACACACGCTGACCTCGCCGTCCGACACTGCCACTGAGTCAGTGTGCCCTGAGACACACACGCTGACCTCGCCGTCCGACACTGCCACTGAGTCAGTGTGCCCTGAGACACACACGCTGACCTCGCCGTCCGACACTGCCACTGAGTCAGTGTGCCCTGAGACACACACGCTGACCTCGCCGTCCGACACTGCCACTGAGTCAGTGTGCCCTGAGACACACACGCTGACCTCGCCGTCCGACACTGCCACTGAGTCAGTGTGCCCTGAGACACACACGCTGACCTCGCCGTCCGACACTGCCACTGAGTCAGTGTGCACTGAGACACACACGCTGACCTCGCCGTCCGACACTGCCACTGAGTCAGTGTGCCCTGAGACACACACGCTGACCTCGCCGTCCGACACTGCCACTGAGTCAGTGTGCCCTGATACACACACGCTGACCTCGCCGTCCGACACTGCCACTGAATCAGTGTGCCCTGAGACACACACGCTGACCTCGCCGTCCGACACTGCCACTGAGTCAGTGTGCCCTGAGACACACACGCTGACCTCGCCGTCCGACACTGCCACTGAGTCAGTGTGCCCTGATACACACACGCTGACCTCGCCGTCCGACACTGCCACTGAGTCAGTGTGCCCTGAGACACACACGCTGACCTCGCCGTCCGACACTGCCACTGAGTCAGTGTGCCCTGATACACACACGCTGACCTCGCCGTCCGACACTGCCACTGAGTCAGTGTGCCCTGAGACACACACGCTGACCTCGCCGTCCGACACTGCCACTGAGTCAGTGTGCCCTGAGACACACACGCTGACCTCGCCGTCCGACACTGCCACTGAGTCAGTGTGCCCTGAGACACACACGCTGACCTCGCCGTCCGACACTGCCACTGAGTCAGTGTGCCCTGAGACACACACGCTGACCTCGCCGTCCGACACTGCCACTGAGTCAGTGTGCCCTGAGACACACACGCTGACCTCGCCGTCCGACACTGCCACTGAGTCAGTGTGCCCTGAGACACACACGCTGACCTCGCCGTCCGACACTGCCACTGAGTCAGTGTGCCCTGAGACACACACGCTGACCTCGCCGTCCGACACTGCCACTGAGTCAGTGTGCCCTGAGACACACACGCTGACCTCGCCGTCCGACACTGCCACTGAGTCAGTGTGCCCTGAGACACACACGCTGACCTCGCCGTCCGACACTGCCACTGAGTCAGTGTGCCCTGAGACACACACGCTGACCTCGCCGTCCGACACTGCCACTGAGTCAGTGTGCCCTGAGACACACACGCTGACCTCGCCGTCCGACACTGCCACTGAGTCAGTGTGCCCTGAGACACACACGCTGACCTCGCCGTCCGACACTGCCACTGAGTCAGTGTGCCCTGAGACACACACGCTGACCTCGCCGTCCGACACTGCCACTGAGTCAGTGTGCCCTGAGACACACAGCGCTGACCTCGCCGTCCGACACTGCCACTGAGTCAGTGTGCCCTGAGACACACACGCTGACCTCGCCGTCCGACACTGCCACTGAGTCAGTGTGCCCTGAGACACACACGCTGACCTCGCCGTCCGACACTGCCACTGAGTCAGTGTGCCCTGAGACACACACGCTGACCTCGCCGTCCGACACTGCCACTGAGTCAGTGTGCCCTGATACACATACGCTGGCCTCGCCGTCCGACACTGCCACTGAATCAGTGTGCCCTGAGACACACACGCTGACCTCGCCGTCCGACACTGCCACTGAGTCAGTGTGCCCTGAGACACACACGCTGACCTCGCCGTCCGACACTGCCACTGAGTCAGTGTGCCCTGATACACACACGCTGACCTCGCCGTCCGACACTGCCACTGAGTCAGTGTGCCCTGAGACACACACGCTGACCTCGCCGTCCGACACTGCCACTGAGTCAGTGTGCCCTGATACACACACGCTGACCTCGCCGTCCGACACTGCCACTGAGTCAGTGTGCCCTGAGACACACACGCTGACCTCGCCGTCCGACACTGCCACTGAGTCAGTGTGCCCTGAGACACACACGCTGACCTCGCCGTCCGACACTGCCACTGAGTCAGTGTGCCCTGAGACACACACGCTGACCTCGCCGTCCGACACTGCCACTGAGTCAGTGTGCCCTGAGACACACACGCTGACCTCGCCGTCCGACACTGCCACTGAGTCAGTGTGCCCTGAGACACACACGCTGACCTCGCCGTCCGACACTGCCACTGAGTCAGTGTGCCCTGAGACACACACGCTGACCTCGCCGTCCGACACTGCCACTGAGTCAGTGTGCCCTGAGACACACACGCTGACCTCGCCGTCCGACACTGCCACTGAGTCAGTGTGCCCTGAGACACACACGCTGACCTCGCCGTCCGACACTGCCACTGAGTCAGTGTGCCCTGAGACACACACGCTGACCTCGCCGTCAGACACTGCCACTGAGTCAGTGTGCCCTGAGACACACACGCTGACCTCGCCGTCCGACACTGCCACTGAGTCAGTGTGCCCTGAGACACACACGCTGACCTCGCCGTCAGACACTGCCACTGAGTCAGTGTGCACTGAGACACACACGCTGACCTCGCCGTCCGACACTGCCACTGAGTCAGTGTGCCCTGAGACACACACGCTGACCTCGCCGTCCGACACTGCCACTGAGTCAGTGTGCCCTGAGACACACACGCTGACCTCGCCGTCCGACACTGCCACTGAGTCAGTGTGCCCTGAGACACACACGCTGACCTCGCCGTCCGACACTGCCACTGAGTCAGTGTGCCCTGAGACACACACGCTGACCTCGCCGTCCGACACTGGCACTGAGTCAGTGTGCCCTGATACACACACGCTGACCTCGCCGTCCGACACTGCCACTGAATCAGTGTGCCCTGAGACACACACGCTGACCTCGCCGTCCGACACTGCCACTGAGTCAGTGTGCCCTGAGACACACACGCTGACCTCGCCGTCCGACACTGCCACTGAGTCAGTGTGCCCTGAGACACACACGCTGACCTCGCCGTCCGACACTGCCACTGAGTCAGTGTGCCCTGAGACACACACGCTGACCTCGCCGTCCGACACTGCCACTGAGTCAGTGTGCCCTGATACACACACGCTGACCTCGCCGTCCGACACTGCCACTGAGTCAGTGTGCCCTGAGACACACACGCTGACCTCGCCGTCCGACACTGCCACTGAGTCAGTGTGCCCTGAGACACACACGCTGACCTCGCCGTCCGACACTGCCACTGAGTCAGTGTGCACTGAGACACACACGCTGACCTCGCCGTCCGACACTGCCACTGAGTCAGTGTGCCCTGAGACACACACGCTGACCTCGCCGTCCGACACTGCCACTGAGTCAGTGTGCCCTGAGACACACACGCTGACCTCGCCGTCCGACACTGCCACTGAGTCAGTGTGCCCTGATACACATACGCTGACCTCGCCGTCAGACACTGCCACTGAGTCAGTGTGCCCTGAGACACACACGCTGACCTCGCCGTCCGACACTGCCACTGAGTCAGTGTGCACTGAGACACACACGCTGACCTCGCCGTCCGACACTGCCACTGAGTCAGTGTGCACTGAGACACACACGCTGACCTCGCCGTCCGACACTGCCACTGAGTCAGTGTGCACTGAGACACACACGCTGACCTCGCCGTCCGACACTGCCACTGAGTCAGTGTGCACTGAGACACACACGCTGACCTCGCCGTCCGACACTGCCACTGAGTCAGTGTGCCCTGAGACACACACGCTGACCTCGCCGTCCGACACTGCCACTGAGTCAGTGTGCCCTGAGACACACAACGCTGACCTCGCCGTCCGACACTGCCACTGAGTCAGTGTGCCCTGAGACACACA
>JAXIVJ010019044.1:0-21079 GCA_036785665.1 Chirona hameri | reverse complement strand
ATATATATATATATATATATATATATATATATATATATATATATATATATATATATATATATATATATATATTATATATATATATATATATATATATATATATATATATATATATATATATATATATATATATATATATATGTTCGTCGATTATGCCCTGAGGGCATACAGTTTTTTTTTGCGTTTGTGACCGTTCTATGGGATGACCAGTGTTTTAACATATTTTTTTTGAAAGGGGACGACTTTAACTACATGCTCTGTGAAATTCAGCCCGATCTGAGGGGCCGTCGATCCTGCCGAATCCCTGCTTACTTCCGCTACATCGTTATGGTCACGTGGCATTTGAAGGGGGGTTGACCGCACCGAACCGCGCCAGCCTGGCCCGCACGGTTCACCGACAGCAGTCGTAGTCCGCTCAGGTGTCGAGTCAGACGTGTCACGTGCTCCGCACGCGGTCGGTAGGACCCGCAATCGCATTTCGCTTCTCAAGTTGCGTACGATTTCGGACGCCGTGTGGTACGCTCTAACGGCAGCACCGTCCGCTGCCGGTAGCTCCTCGGCGTTTCGAATTTTGAACCAGAAAGTGACGCGATGGCGGCGAGTCCGGTGAAAGCACCTCCCGCGACGCTCGAGTTTTTCGATTTGGAAAATGTGAAACTCAACGGTTCAAATTTTTGGGCATCTGCACATGTACCATTAAGAAATGGCAGTGTACAGTCAGACGAAGAAGAGGACGCGGGTCAGAAGACCGTTGAGCTCCGACGCAAGTTCCACAGCGGCCGCTACCTAAACATCCGACAAATTCCCCGTGATGTTACTGAAAAGGTAAGTTCTGTTGATGCTCGTTTATTGGATATTTATGTTAAATATTTAGGTACCTTCACTGCTTGTACTTTTTAACCATGCATTCATTTCACTGATTTTGCGTTTCATCTTATCTTGGAGAATGGCATTGCAATTCAAATTCAAATTGAAACATTTCAATTTCTGTGGTGGATGGTGTGGTGTTTAAGTTCAATTACAATACCCTTTATCCTTGTCCTATTGAAAAATGTTGCAATTAGTTTTGTTATCACAATGTAAAAATTATGTATATTATTGGTTTCTCAGACTGCATACATGTTTGTGAAACACACTGCAATTTTTTTTTTAAAATTGCAATTGATTATATTAGTAAATTTTATCTGAACTGTATTTTGATTGTAAAATTAACTTAATTTAAGATATTTTGTATCAATAGAAAATAAATGATTGCTTTTCTATCTCCCGTACTTATCAAGGATACACAATTTAAATGCATATTGTATTTGAAAACAAAGCTGTGTGATTCTGTGAATGCCTATCCAGATGTTGAACACCTTGTTCAATTAACTTACTTTCTGCATTCATTTTAAAGTGTGCATTGTTAAATAAAGTGGGTTTTAGATACAATGAGATAGGTACAATTTCCATCAACATTGACATATCTAAGATCACACTAGATTGCACTCACCATAAAATGCAATCATGAGTTCCAGTGAGATCCCACAGTAATCCTGTGATAAACCTTGCATGTTGGTCTTTTGTCAGGATCTTAAATCCAGTGGGATCTCATGCCAAAGCTACTAAGTAGTTATACTGTTTATCATAACCTATTGATGCATAAGATCCTGTTCATTCCACAAACATTAAACAGTAGAATGTGTGCAATTTCCAACATCTGTTGACAAAGTTTGATAATGGATCTGGGATTCCATTGGATATAGATCCTTGATACCCGATTTCAGGATCTGTTCTGAGATTGAGGCTCATGTCTGCACATTTGATCTTTATTCTCTTTGCAGACTCTTGATAATCTATCTTGGCTTCTTCACTTTATACATCCTAACACTGTCTGGCAGTGACATTGAGTGCATTGGTGATTGGACCCCTATATCCTGATCATCTATCTTGGCTTCTTCACTTTATACATCCTAACACTGTCTGGCAGTGACATTGAGTGCATTGGTGATTGGACCCCTATATCCTGTACCAGCTCTATGGTTTGTGGGACCTGCTAACTTTCCCAAGGCTGGGGGCAGTGCTTCCCTCTGCCCACTGTGTCATCTAAAAATAGGCACCAGGAGCCAACTTTATGGATGTAAAAAATGCCAGTAACTACCAGAAATGGAAACTGATGGGATTCATGTTACACACATTATATACGGCGGCCATTGACGTATCGATAGCCTCCGGATCTGCGTTCCTCTGAAGCTTTCAAAGGGAATGTTTCACCTTTCTGAAAGTTGTCAAATTTCCGCTGGAAAGTCAAAATATGAAGTAAGTGCTGCTGAAAACGATGGTGATATTTTTTATCTCTCGAAAAGTCACTTAACTTAATACAAATTAGGTTTTATATTCGGGATGATGTCATTATTCATCTATAGAGAGCTATAAAGAAAACCTTTACGCTGCCATTTGGTAGCACAATCGTTTCAGACAATTCTGGCGATTTAAGTACAAACATTGTGGAACTGTGTACAGAACACAATGACGAGTACGAGGCATTGCGATGGCTCAATATTTATTAAAAACAAAACCAATCCATAACTGAGACTTCGAACAGACGTGCACAACTTAAACTTAGACCGCAACCTATCGCGTTGGCCGTTGTTTACATCGTACTCGGTAATCCAGCCAAGGTTCGAGAAATACAGGTCGTCTGACTTCCAGGACCAACAATCCTGCAGTGGCTGTCAGCCAATCAGCGGCGGGACTAGCCTAGACCCCATTTGCAAATTATAAATTGAAATTGCTTAACAAATGGCTAGGTTTTGGGGAAAATGACGTTAGTATCTTCGACATTTCAATAACGGCCAAAGATAATGGCTATCTCAGTTCAAAACCAATACAAAGTTGAAACATTCCCTTTAATAAAGCGAAATATTTTTAGATTAGCTCGATAAATATGTAACAAATAAATTCGATGGATAGTGAGTGTATGCTGTTTTCTTATCATGAACTCCAAAGTATTCGAAGTGTTCCGAAGTGTTACAATTCCGAAGTGTTCCAATTAGTGGAACCAATATATGTATATTGTATCTACCTCTGCTGTCGGCGCAGCAGGTGGTAATCTGTCGTGATGTCATTAGCACGCCTCGCATGCCGGCCGCGAGAGGGTGGACGGCGTGGGTGATGTGCCTTTCCCGGCGTCGTGTCATGTCTGTCGCCAGCAACCCACGCGGATGCGCTTCCCTAATCTTCTGCACGGACTCAGGTCAGCTGCTCTCCGTGCGGTGCCTTGACCTTCCCTGTTGCCGATCGTTCCCGTGGTACTACGGCTGTCCGACCAATGAGATAGCTCAGTCTGGCAATTTTGACCATTTTTCTGGACTTTTTGGGGTCCAAAGAATTTTGCTTTCTTCATTTTGTTTATAAAAAAATATTTTCACCTGATCTTAACGACATTGTAGTTAAAATACAATTACATTTTCCTCAAGGATTTAATTTCGATTACAAATCAGGAATTTTTGCTTTCCAAGTAAAGTAATTTTTCAATCAATATAATTTTACTTTTCCTAACAATACAATGTTATCTCTACGTATGTATTTTACTCTCTGGGACCAGGTCGTGAAACAAATCCAACACTGAGATAGCTAGTCTAGCACATGTATCGAACACGTTGGCTAGTAATGTTCGATCGTGCCCGCTCAGGCGACGCTCTGTAGATTGGAGAGACCGGGCCGGCTGCTGTGCCGGAGTCGGTGGACAGCTGGGCAGCGCGTGTCGCCTCCGTCGGCACGCCACAGGCGTGGTCCACCCTCCCGCCCCCTCCCTCCCAGGAGCGACGCCGTGAGCGTGCTTAGTGGCGCCCGGCGACGGGCCGCTCCGGCCCCGCTCCGCACGCCCGCCGCGCCCGCCGCGTTCCAGAACAGTCGACTCGCTCGACACCGGGATCAAACCCGAGTCCCCCGGCCGGCCGCACAGGCGTATCGATGAAGGCAGCTGCGTTTGGGTTGGCGTCCGGTGCGATTCGTTAGCGCGCGTGGTGCGCCAGGGGCGGGGGCGGCCGATGTGTGTTTGGCGGCAGGTCTCGGGTGGCGGACGGCGACCCGGCAATGGACAGACGCGCGGCCGGCCTGTCCAAACACCGCTCCGATGAGGCGCCGGCAGCTGCGGCGGCCGCCGGCGCTGATCAAGCAGTTAACGGTGTGTCGAATGTAGTGAGCGACCGACGGAGCTGGCAGCTGCTGTCAGCGGGCCGCCGAACAGACCAGCTCACGGCATCTTAACGTGTTGCAGAGTATCAGCTCACGGCATCTTAACGTGTTGCACAGTATCAGCTCACGGCATCTTAACTTGTTGCAGAGTATCAGCTCACGGCATCTTAACGTGTTGCAGAGTATCAGCTCACGGCATCCTAACGTGTTGCAGAGTATCAGCTCACGGCATCTTAACGTGTTGCAGAGTACCAGCTCACGGCATCCTGCTATGTCTCGCAGCATTGGTAGAGGCGGAACGGGCCACTGCTGATACGAGGCAATATTGCTTGTTGCTATATAACTTGAGCTAGCGATTGAGACGCCCAAAATCCTCTCCGATGTTGATGTGAATGTTTCAGTTTGTAAAGGATTTGGTGGACGGTATGCTGCTCCAGATTTGCGGCAGGTTGATTTGGCTAAAAGTTCTAAGTGGATGTTTGCCGCAAACTGTTCCACTAGAGGCTCGTTCGCTCTGCTTTTCTTACGCCGTCTGGGCGATATTTGAAGCAGACCTACTGAACAATTTCCAACTTGTCTGCGTAATTGCTTCCCGGAACAGATACAACTAGGTCCCGTTTCTCATTTGTTGGCTGGAAGTAGCGTTCAGTCGATAAAGTTGTGCCGTGTTTGCTCATTTTATGCACATTTTTATTTGCTGGCCGTGGCCTATTGCGTCAGATTGCGGGCGTTTCTGGCCAGTTGGCCGTTTCTCCTACAGTGGTGCCGTAGCAGAAAACAACGGCTGTTGAAGACGACTGTGAGCACATGTGGCCAGCTCGTGTCGCCACTGGTCGGGCAGCGGGCACACGAGCGGCGGCGGCGACGACACCTCGGCGGAGCAGTGTGATGAACGTGCCCCGTCACACGTGCTGGCCGTCTGGCGTGCAGTCCTCCGCGACCCGCCGTTTGAGTTGTGGGGACAGTGCAGCCAGCAGGGCTGTGTGCAGGAACAGAGCTGTAGAGTAGCGACTGTGGGGCGGCCACATGGGTGTCTGCAGAGTGCAGACTTGTGGTGCACCCAGGGCCCTCTCGTCCACCCAGGGGGACGCTGTAAATACAGGGCCTGTGCCTCTGCCCTCTAGACGCGTACAATTTCGCCAGCGCGTCTGCGCCTCGCCGGCTGCTCAGGCCCGAACGGCGCCCAAAGCAAACATCGTCACGGCGCGTCGGGCGACTAACGAACGAGCTAATGCGCCGTTACACTGCAATATTAACGGTCTGATGGCGAGCCGCGGCCGCGAAAAACGGACATCTGCCGGCGCCGCTGACGGGGTTGGAGGCAGCCAGATTCATGTTTGCTTGCGCTCGGCCGGCGCGCTTGTTGTTCCGTTTCGTTTCGGAATGGCGCTGGCAAGTGGCATGGTCGTCAGTCGGTGGATTGTGTATCGCGGGTACAAACGGTTGTCAGTGTGTTGACGGGTGTAGGGGGCTGGTGGAGGGAGGGGGTCGGGCACGGCGGGGTGTGGTACTGCTCCTGTCCGGCCCAGCGCGGTCCGCGACAGGATGCCGTGGTGCTATCGACCAGACTGCGGTCAGCCGTGGGCCCGTGATCCCCGCCGGATCCCGGCCGCCACCAGCCCCGCCAGCCCCGTCGCCGACCGCTGGCCACCGCCAGCCCCGCAAGCCCCGCCGTCGGCCGCTGGCAGCAGTCAGCTCGCAGCTCCGTCGGCAGTCTGCAGCCGTCAGCTTGGTTCCCAGCCGACGGACGGTGGCCGTCTCGGTCCGTTGGCCGGCTGTCTCGAGTTCCCACGGCTGCTGAGACGCCCTGGGGCGCTGGGAGCTCCTGTCTGGAACCGTCTCAAGTACCTTTCCGTCTCCCCGACCCCTTCCCACCGGCCGAGTTTGTGACAACTTTCCGCTAAGCTGTTTCCCGTGTTCCTGTCATCTTCCGGCGAGGGAACTTTGCGCTGCGAAGATCTCGATACTTGGTGTGCTAGTCTCCGGACCAGTGTTTAATTTTTCGTTTCATGACCGTTTCGTTTCGTTCCCGGAGCAGCCTTGGAATTTGGGCCATTTTCTGGACTTTTTGGGTCCAAATAATTTTGCTCTCTTCATATTTGCTCAGGAAATTTGCTCTCTTTTCGCCTGATTTGACTGACATTGTAGTTAAAATATAATTCAATTTTCCTCACAAGGATTTAATATCTATTACAAATCAGGATTTTTTAACTTTCCAAGTAAAATAATTAAAACAAAAATGAAAATCTTAACTTGCCTGACAATACAAATTTACTCTCCACCTATGGAGTTTTACTCTCCGGTCACCTTTTGCCGGCGATCACCTTTTGCCGAGCGGCGGTGCATCCCACGCTTCGCCTGTTGTGACATTTTGATCGCGTGATATGTGCCGGCTTTGGTGGATATTTCATCTCGTATATTGGTAGCTATAAGCGGTGGGATCATCACGAAACGTTGATGCACTTCGAAAATCAATGCGCATATTACAAAAATCATATATCATATATTATGGAACAGGAAACACGATCGCAGCACGCTCCCCGTTAAATTCCGTCGGTTAAAGGGAATGTTTCACCTTTCTGAAAGGTCAAATATACGCTGGTTGTAGTAGACAATATGAAGTAAGTGCTGCTGAAAATGATGGTGATATTTTTTCACTCGAAAAGTCACTTAATTTATACAAATTAAGTTTTTAGATTTGGTCGAATGACGTCATTATTTAGCTATAGACCGCCGCTGATTGGCTGACAAGGTGGGATTGGCTGAAAAAGTGGCTGTCAACCATTCAGCGTCCGCACCAGCCATTTTGCAAATGGTAAATACAATTGCTTAACGGTTAAGTTTTGGGAAAAATGACCTTAGTAATTTAGACATTTCAATAACGGCCCAAGATAATGGCTATCTCAGTTTAAAACTAATACGAAGGTGTAACATTCCCTTTAGAGGGAATGTTTCACCTTTCTGGAAGTTGTCAAATATACGCCGGTTGTAGTGAACAAATATGAAGTAAGTGCTGCTGAAAACGATGGTGATATTTGTTTTCTCGAAACCTCACTTAACTTCTATTTTTTTCATATTTGGTTTGATGACGCATATTGAGCTGTAGACCGCCGCTGATTGGCTGACAAAGTGGGATTGGATGCAACAGTGTGTCAGCCAATCAGCGGCTGCACCAGCCTGGAGTCATTTTGCAAATGGTAAATTAAATTGCTTAGAAACGGTCAAGTTTTGGGAAAAATGACCTTAGTAATTTAGACATTTAAATAACTGCCCAAGATAATGGCTATTTCAGTTTACGACTAATACAAAGGTGAAACATTCCCTTTACCGCAGCATCTACCGGCTACATGCAGGCCTTTGTCACTGCTTGCTGGTGCGGCCATGACGTCCCTGAGGGCACTGCTCCCGTGCTCGGCCTGTCAGCGCTGTCGATTTGTCGCGCGTGTCAGCCTCTGTGTGTGTGTGTGTGTGTGTGTGTGTGTGTGTGTGTGTGTGTGTGTGTGTGTGTGTGTGTGTGTGTGTGTGTGTGTGTGTGTGTGTGTGTGTGTGTGTGTGTGTGTGTGTGTGTGTGTGTGTGTGTGTGTGTGTGTGTGTGTGTGTGTGTGTGTGTGTGTGTGTGTGTGTGTGTGTGTGTGTGTGTGTGTGTGTGTGTGTGTGTGTGTGTGTGTGTGTGTGTGTGTGTGTGTGTGTGTGTGTGTGTGTGTGTGTGTGTGTGTGTGTGTGTGTGTGTGTGTGTGTGTGTGTGTGTGTGTGTGTGTGTGTGTGTGTGTGTGTGTGTGTGTGTGTGTGTGTGTGTGTGTGTGTGTGTGTGTGTGTGTGTGTGTGTGTGTGTGTGTGTGTGTGTGTGTGTGTGTGTGTGTGTGTGTGTGTGTGTGTGTGTGTGTGTGTGTGTGTGTGTGTGTGTGTGTGTGTGTGTGTGTGTGTGTGTGTGTGTGTGTGTGTGTGTGTGTGTGTGTGTGTGTGTGTGTGTGTGTGTGTGTGTGTGTGTGTGTGTGTGTGTGTGTGTGTGTGTGTGTGTGTGTGTGTGTGTGTGTGTGTGTGTGTGTGTGTGTGTGTGTGTGTGTGTGTGTGTGTGTGTGTGTGTGTGTGTGTGTGTGTGTGTGTGTGTGTGTGTGTGTGTGTGTGTGTGTGTGTGTGTGTGTGTGTGTGTGTGTGTGTGTGTGTGTGTGTGTGTGTGTGTGTGTGTGTGTGTGTGTGTGTGTGTGTGTGTGTGTGTGTGTGTGTGTGTGTGTGTGTGTGTGTGTGTGTGTGTGTGTGTGTGTGTGTGTGTGTGTGTGTGTGTGTGTGTGTGTGTGTGTGTGTGTGTGTGTGTGTGTGTGTGTGTGTGTGTGTGTGTGTGTGTGTGTGTGTGTGTGTGTGTGTGTGTGTGTGTGTGTGTGTGTGTGTGTGTGTGTGTGTGTGTGTGTGTGTGTGTGTGTGTGTGTGTGTGTGTGTGTGTGTGTGTGACGCAGCGTGTGTGCTGCTGCTGCCAGCAGCCTGTCGGCGGCGCAGCACGTGGTCGGCGCCCGTCGTGACTATCGACCCCACCATGCCCCGGGGCGATCAACAGGTCTCCGGCGGCGCCATCTGGCCCTCGAACCGCCTCACCGCCGCCAGCACCGCCCCTGAGGCCTGGGAACTGCGGTAGGGAGCCGGCCGCCCGCTCCTAATGGAGCGGGGGAAATAAGCGGCCTGGGAACGGCGCAGGACGGAGGAGGGAGCCAGCTCACTGGCCGCTGACGAGGGCGCGTGTCGGAGGGGGAGGGCCGAGGCCGTGGCGGGCCGGCTGGGAGCGGCGGGGTGACCCCCGGTGGTGACAGGGACGAGCGGTGGAGGCGGTCTCAGGCCTGGAGGAACTCATTTCAGGTCTGGGAAAAAGTATCAGGCTGAGCAGGACGGGTGGGGGTTGGAGGCTGAAGGCCGGGCTGACTCAGGCTGAGCAGGACGGGTGGGGGTGGGAGGCTGAAGGCCGGGCTGACTCAGGCTGAGCAGGACGGGTGGGGGTTGGAGGCTGAAGGCCGGGCTGACTGACAGGAATTGTCGAGCTCACATACCTCGGCACAAGAACAAAGCGTCATCGTCCTACAAGTCATGTCCGCGGTAGATTGTGATTCTGCCGCCGAACCAGCGTTTGGAGCTCAAAGAGCGCCGCCAGTTGGCGCCGGTCCTCATGAGTCGGGCCGCCGAGACGAGCCGACAGGCTCGTCTCGTCGACAGGTTAAAGGGAATAATTCACCTTTAACATGGGGTTTTGAACTGATATAACAGATTTGTAGAGCAGACGAAAAACGGGATGTGAAAGAATTACCTCGCTACGCTAAGTGATTTCGACTCAGGACTAGTGCCCCTTTTAGAAGACGCTGTTTCGGGGCACGAACTTTTTTTCTTCGGGTCCTCAACAACGTTTGTTTACGTTACAAGCAGCCTGCGTATGTATGCCTAAAGTCCGTCGTTATTGTGTGCAATAGTTTCCATATCCAAGCTACCATATGCATGACGCCATAATTGTCGAGTTTTTGTATGGCCATGAAGGAGAAAAGAGGAACGTGCCTATTTTTCGACGGATATCCATCTATCGTCCAAACAAATGCCATATTCTTTTTCAGCTCGAAATACCCCGTATAGCCAAATGTGAAGACAATTTCAAGGTGACCTATGTGTCTGACCCTTTAATGGCTGGGCGGCGAGCCGACAGAGCTGCCTTAGTGTCTGGGCGGCGAGCCGACAGAGCTGCGTTAGTGTCTGGGCGGCGAGCCGACAGAGCTGCGTTAGTGTCTGGGCGGCGAGCCGACAGAGCTGCGTTAGTGTCTGGGCGGCGAGCCGACAGAGCTGCGTTAGTGTCTGGGCGGCGAGCCGCCAGAGCTGCGTTAGTGTCTGGGCGGCGAGCCGACAGAGCTGCGTTAGTGTCTGGGCGGCGAGCCGACAGAGCTGCGTTAGTGTCTGGGCGGCGAGCCGACAAGGCTGCGTTAGTGTCTGGGCGGCGAGCGGACAGAGCTGCGTTAGAGTCTGGGCGGCGAGCCGACAGAGCTGCGTTAGTGTCTGGGCGGCGAGCCGACAAGGCTGCGCTAGAGTCTGGGCGGCGAGCCGACAGAGCTGCGTTAGTGTCTGGGCGGCGAGCCGACAGAGCTGCGTTAGTGTCTGGGCGGCGAGCCGACAGAGCTGCGTTGGTGTCTGGGCGGCGAGCCGACAGAGCTGCGTTGGTGTCTGGGCGGCGAGCCGACAGAGCTGCGTTAGTGTCTGGGCGGCGAGCCGACAGAGCTGCGTTAGTGTCTGGGCGGCGAGCCGACAGAGCTGCGTTGGTGTCTGGGCGGCGAGCCGACAAGGCTGCGTTGGTGTCTGGGCGTCGGCAACAGCAGCCGTGAAGTGACGACCGACGGCCGATCAAACCGGCGGCGATTGAGGCCGCTCAGCGCCGTCGAACGAAAACAAACGGTGCAGCGCCGATCGGCGGCCTCCCGGGCAGTAAGGGGGGGGGGGGGGCAGCGACCGCGCCACGTCGCTCTGACAGCGCTCCGCCGCCGCTCGACTCGGCAGTCGGAACCGCGAAGCTCTGCCGTCAGAGCCGCCGATTCGGGAGTGCCGGAACACGACCGATTATACACGTCTTCTAACCGCCACGCTGGAACCAGAGAAATGGTCTCATTGGCCTTGACGGGCGCGGCCCGAGTGAATCCTCTCGTCGGCGGGAGTTCGGCGCGGGGGGGGGGACCACTGCCCCGGCACGTCGCTGAGCGCTGTTCCCGTCATCCCGTCCCGGCCGTGCCTGCCGTAGCGGCCGCGGTGTCCGCCGTGTTCTGACCGGCATGGCGGAGCGGTGGACGGCGCCGGCGGCGCCGGCGGCGGCCGAACCGTTACCTCCAGTCGTTCACCCCGGCTGGAGAGGCGCCTCCGCGTGCCGCCGCGTCACCGACCGGCCCGGAAGCCATGAGCGGAGCGGCGCGGCGCGGTCGTCACCACCGCCAGTTCCCGGCGCCTCCGCCATCGCCGCTACCGCCGCCAGATGGTGCTGAGGACGCCCGTCTGACTGCCACCTGACCTGACCAGACCCGGCTGGTGGCCGGGGCTCGCGTCTGTTTGACCGACATGCCGTCGTCACGCGGCAGGGTCGGGACTCGGGACGGCCTGCGGTGACGCGATATGCGCTGCCCGTGACTGGTCGGCCTGCCCGGCCCGGTCGCGGCTGTGGACAGCGCAGGGCAGGGAGGGCAGACGGGTCACGGCCGTCCGTCCGCGGTGCGTCGCGGCGCCCGGTCCGGAGCGGGATTCCAGGGTCGGCTTGTGTTGGCCGCAGAACGGCCGGCCACCGCATGTCGTACGTCGGGGATGGAGCGACCGGTTCTGCTGCTGCCTGCATAACAGCGGACACGGACCAGACGGGCGCGGATCGGCTCCGAGGGATGCTACTTAGCATCGGCCACGCGGGGCGCTCGTCACAATATGGAAATGCCGGACCTGCGGAAGTTCGTTGACATTTCGACCTTGGATTGATGACCTTTTGTTTTTACCCACGTTTTGTGATCACACGGATTTATGTGGGATTGACGTTGTATTAACCGATCCGGAGCCTGAAGCGGCCACATTATCCAGTTCGTTAAGTCGTTGTGCCTGTTCGTGCTATCAGCTGACATGTTTGGTCCTTATCCTGTCTGACGGGAGAACTTCTGCCTGTGTGCTCCTCGTCAGCTGCCTGATCGTCCAGCTGCTGCTGCCATGTCTCAGTGATACTGCCGGCGTCTGCCATTCACGGCTGGATCCAGCCGATCGCCGCGCAATACCATTAATCAGCGCCGTGCCGGCGGCGACTGTGCAGTCTTTTGCTGCCGGCCTAAGGCCGTCCGATAGCGGCGTGTGGCGCGCTTACAGAGGTATTCAATATCCTGCAGCGGGTGCTCGGCGACGCCATTAGTTACCCTCCAGCATCCGCCCGGAGGATATCCAATATCCCCTGCGGGCCAAATCACTGCGCCGCACTCAGACCGACAAAAAGATCGGCCGTTGCCGCGCGACTGAGATCGATGCGGCCAAGAGCGACGCGGACGCGGCTGATGCGGCGAAGAGCGACGCGGACGCCGATGACGCGGCGAAGAGCGACTGCGTCCATCCGCCGTGCGGCTCCGCTAGTCTCCGCCGTGCGGCCCCGATTGTCTCCACCGTGCGGCCCGCTTGTCTCCGCCGTGCAGCTCCGCTTGTCTCCACCGTGCGGCCCCGATTGTCTCCACCGTGCGGCCCCGATTGTCTCCACCGTGCGGCCCGCTTGTCTCCACCGTGCGGCCCGCTTGTCTCCACCGTGCGGCCCCGCTTGTCTCCACCGTGCGGCCCGCTTGTCTCCGCCCTGCACCTCCGCTCTTCTCTTCCACGGAGAGTGGTCGCCCCTCCTGCCGCGCGGCTACGCCGGCCGGGCGGCGTGCAAACATACCACGTGGCCGGCGGGGGCGAGCGACGCAGGGAGGAAGGGCTGGCGTGACACGTCAATAATGGTCGAACGCACGCCGCGACCGCCTCCGTCGTCAGCCGACATTGAGCCGTGACCGGTTGTTGCTCCGCCGGCCGGGCGGTGACGGCGACGGTGACGGTGACGGTGACTGGTCGGCGGCCGGACCCGGCGCAGCTGACGCCCGTGGCGCCGCCATCTGGCGCGGCGGAGCGCCGGCCTCCTCGCGACGGCTGCGGACGCGCCGGCTGCAGCCAAGGTCTTGAGAGCGCGCCGCCGGCGACAATCGCGGTGCGCGCCGCGACTGCCGCGCCGCGCCGGCATCGCCGCCGTACCGGGCATCGATCTGGGTATGAATCACCGTGTTGTGCCCTGTCGGCTCCCCTGCGGCGCGGCTGGACCGGGGCAGCGCGGAGGGGCGCCGCTGCAGGCCGGTCCGGGGAACCGTCCCGACGTCCCGTCACGGCTGGGACCACCTCAGGCGCCGCCGGCCGGCCGCAGCACAGTCAGGTTCAGGGTCGGCCACGGCCAGGGCCTCGCTCGCCGGGGAGCCTCGCCATGGAGCCACGCTCAGCGGGGCGTGTCGCGCGCACCGGCTGACGGCTGCGGGCGTGAGAAACATGGCATCAACTGCGACATGGTGTGTTTAGCTCTGGATGTGTTAGTAGGGAATTCATAGGGAATTCACAGGGACACGGGGGAATTCAGAGCACATAGACATTCCTGTCCTCATTAATGTGAGGACAGGTTTTGTGCAAAAATCTGCGAGTACCTCAGACACGATGGGTATCTCATCCTTCCGATGTTGTGATATACACACATTCAGGTAACTAATTTACAACACGGTTTTCCCATTTCTCTCAGCCTTTGATACACAAAAACGCGTTGGCTGCGGTCCACAGTCAGTGGCGGTAGACATTGTGTAGCCTCGCGGTTTGCGCGTCCGCCCTGCCCGTCGCCGACGCGTAAACAGCATTCCGTCGACACGATCGTAGCCGCCGCCAAGAAAGCCGACCGGCAGCGCGTTGTTTGGCCGGCCATATTTATGGTCCATTACGGTGACGCAGATGCGAATAAATCGCGCCGTGCGCAAACGCGTGCCCGACTGGCTGTGCCGGCATGTCGGGCCGTGATTGCGAAATCGGCGCTGTTTTGGCGGCGAGGTCTGAGCTGCGTGCGCCGAATACGCACCGGCCGATCACAATCGTGTGTGAGGTGCGTCGCGCCGAATACGCACCGGCCGATCACAATCGTGTGTGAGGTGCGTCGCGCCGAATACGCACCGGCCGATCACAATCGTGTGTGAGGTGCGTCGCGCTGCGTATTTTGCAGGCGGGACCGGACGTCCGTTGATTCACTGGTCCGGCTGTGACTGGGTTGTTGCGGTGCGGTCTGCGCTTGCCCCCCGCTCCCCTCGCTGCGTCCCTCCGGTCGGTCGTTTGGCCGCCCCCGCCGCGCGCACGCCGGCCGCGGCGGCGGCGGTGGAGCTGGAGCAAGGCTTTTAAACGCGCGTCCCTGTGTGGCGGCGCGGCGGGCCGGCCGGCCGGTCGCTGCCTTCCTTTGTCCGGGCTCGCCCTCACCCTCTCTCCCCGGCTGTCGGCGCGGCGTTGTTCCCCTCCGGGCGAGGCACAGGTGCCGCCGCCGCCGCCGGCCGAGCGAGTCACAACAAAGAGCCGTGTCTGCCCGGGTTAGGGACAGCAGCGCCTGCTGTCCAGGGCCGCCCACTTCCAGTTTCGACACTGACACCTTGAATAATGAGAGCAGAGGTGGCACAATGGAGGGTCCCACTTTGTTTCACAACCCTTTGTTTTGACTTACATTATGGCTAGCGCTGCGCCGACTTGTACAAATGGCCGCGCCAACGTTTGTGTTAAATTGGCCGTCCGAGGCTTTACTTGGATCTCTCGCTTCCCCTTTTCTAAGCATGACCGTTTACCACTGCTTCTTCAAAGCGCTCTGTGTGACGTGACTGCGTCAGCGGCATCACTGTCCGCTTGCCCCAACCAACCTACGCCACCGTCATGCTCGGAACCGGCCTGATCGCGGCGCGCGCGCCTCTGCTCGGCCTGTCCCGTCTGCCAGCAGGGCCGGTACCACCCGTGTGTGGCCCGGCTCCGGCAGAGCGCGGTAAGCCGCCGCCGCCGGCCCCGTCTGACCCGGGCCGAGGTATGTCGGTCGGCGCCGCGCCGTTACCCGGCCACACCGCGCCGGGATCGCCGCACAACGGACCGCCGCAACAAAAAACGACGCAGCGTAGTCTGTTGAGCGCGGCTCAGCCCCGGCGGCGTCGGCGGCGCGACGCTGGCGATTGTTGGTGCTGACTGGCGGGCGTCACAGGAGACTGCCCGATCGGGCGACTGCCGGCCAGCGACCAAGGCTGCGCTGTGCCGGAAACGTGACGTTGCTGGTCAGTCACCCGCGGCGCGGCAGCGGCGGCCACTGACCGGCCGCCGCCTCCACCGCCGCAGCGCGAGGTCATGGTCACGCGCGGCTGCAGACGCCGCCTTGGATCGGCCAGCCGAGCCGAGCCGAGCCGAGCTGGCCCGAGCCGCACCGCCGCGGCTGTTTGTGACGGACCGGGCGGTACTCTGGGCGGTACTGCGGTACTCTGGGCGGTACTGCCGCGCGGACACCCCCCCCCCCCCCTCCGTCCGTCCCCGCCCAGTCCCTTCCGCCCCCGTCCTTTTCCCAGCACAGCTCGTCCCGCGCGGAGGATGGTTGCATGTCAGCAGTGGCTTCGTTGGAGACGGCCGACCAGATAACTAGCTCTGCGGACGGGCGGTCCCGGCGGGATCGTAGACGGCGTGTCGCCGCCGGCCGCCGGCGCCGGCCGTCCGCCCACTCCGCCTTCATCACCGCCACCGCCACCACCACGTCCACCGCCACCACCACGTCCACCGCCACCGCCACCACCACGTCCACCGCCACCACCACGTCCACCGCCACCACCACGTCCACCGCCACCGCCACCACCACGTCCACCGCCACCGCCACCGCCACTACCACGTCCACCGCCACCGCCACCGACACCGCCACCGCCACCGCCACCGCCACCGCCACCGCCACCGCCACCGCCACGTCCACCGCCGCCACCGCCACCGCCACCGCCACCACCACGTCCACCGCCACCGCCACCGCCACCGCCACCGCCACCGCCACCGCCACCGCCACCTCCACCTCCACCTCCACCACCACCTCCACCACCAACAACGCCGCCGTCGCCGCCGCCGCCGCCGCCGCCGCCGCCGCCGCCGCCGCCGCCGCCGCCGCCGCCGCCGCGGCTGTCCGACTGCAGGGGAGCCAGGGGGTGTCATCCCTTCAGCCGCCATGGGTCCACTTCTACGAATGACGTTACAACAACAACAAACATTTATTGGAAGCCAAACAACCACCCCAGTAGTCAATAATAACTTTTAACACATAAAGATACAACAAATATTTTGATGTCATCGTGTTCGCCTCGTCAGGACGCATCGATTCATACCAATTGCACGTGGTTTAGGCCAAATTCAAAAGTTTGAAAAAACTTGGACGGCGTACTCGGCGTCCCAGTCGCAGTACGGCGTACTCGGCGTCCAAGTCGGCAGTACGGCGGGTCGAGGTAGGGGCTACGTGGCCGTATATTGTATATATCGCTGAATGCGTATCTACGAGACAAACTCGGTGATGCCAAAATTATTGTTCTATCTTTATTAGGTAAAGGATACACCTTTTTGAGAAAAGGTGCATGCATGACCTTTTATGACATCTCACGCCTAATGCGTTGACCTCACCCAAAATTAGAGTATACATCGGCGATTGCATTTTTCAAGAGCTTTCGATTTATCTTTTCCAATTCTTTCTAGCTATCATAGTTCCCGAGATATATGGGACTCGCGAGAGCAGTTTCCAAGGCTAGCCACGCTTGACCTTTAATGCCCTCTAGTGACCTTAATATTGACCTGAGCCCTAAATGATAAATACAAGTTTGATTTGCCTTGATACGAGCTTTCGAACGTTGTTTTTACCTTCTTCGTAAGTCGTAACCTTTTTAGTGTTCGAGCTAGAGGACACTTATTTATCTATCTGGAAACAGCATTACTTGCAATGGCGAAGGAGGCCGATGAATACCAACTATGTCACGCTCTGACGTCACGATTCTGTAGAATCGCCGGATGACTCGACCTCTTATATATGGCCTTGAGGGGAGTCCAACGGAACCCAACGGTCGCTGAGCGAAAATGGACAGGCTGGGAGCGGCTGTGGTCAGTTTTGAATTTGAGTAGCGCTAACGGCTGGAAATGGAGTGGAATGACGTAACATGGGAGGCGTTCGCGACGTCAGCGTTTTCGTGACGAGTCCATCTGCGCCTGGCAAGACGGTCGAGGTGTCACATTACATATGTAGCGCAGCAGGCATGCTGCAGCCACAACAGCGACCCTCAGCCTACGTCAGCGCCAGCGGGCACGGCGTGCAAATCGGAGGCGTCTGGCACGTGCTGTGAGGCTGTAGGCCTGCCTCCGTTCCCTCCGCCATCCATACCCTACCTCGACCCTGCCTCGACCCTGCCTCGACCGTTGTCGGGCCGTTCACGTGGGGTGAGCCCGGCGGTGTAACGGTCTCCGCAAACACCGCTCCATGGGGGCGTGCCGCTCCGCCACGCTCATAGCCGTCGTAAGTAGGCAGTAGCGCTCTGTGGGCGACGGGCGTGCTGTGATTAGGGGCGACCACCGTGTCTCAACCTGACTCCGCCGTGACTCCGCCGTGACTCCGCCGTCCGCCGTGTGGCCGCCGTGGTATGTAGCCCGGCTGTAATATGCAATGGGTGACCTGTTGGTAGCCGGCGGGAGGCGGGAGGGAGGGCGATTCTCGCCGGACTGCGGAGGGGCGGCTCGTCACGCGGCTCGTCACGCGGCGCGCGGTCGATAGCAGAACGCGTCCGGGGCGCCATTGTCTGTGGTTTTGGCCGCCGAACGCGGGGGTGATATGGGCGCCGCGGCGGCGGCGGTGGCGGCGAGACGAGCAGGTCGGACTGCTGAGCGGACGGGGTACGGACGACGGCGCGGCGCTGCTGGGTGCTAACACTGTCCGACATCAGCTGTAGCTGCTGACAGTGTCTGACCTCAGCTCCAGCAGCAGCGCGAGCTGACACATGGCATGAGGGCGGAACACGCGACGCGGGGTCTCCGACATCAGCTGTAGCTGCTGACAGTGTCTGACCTCAGCTCAGCTCCAGCGCGAGATGACACATGGCATGAGGGCGGAACACGCGACGCGGGGTCTCGTGTCCCCGGGATATCGGCGTGCTGAGCGAGCGACGTCGACGTCTGTCTGCTGTCCGGGTCGCTGTGTGTCGTGAGGATGTTTGGTTTGGCGTGCGCGAGGTGGTAAGGCGGCTCTGTTATTTCGGGTCCGCGGCGGCGACATCAAACGCAGAACCGCGACGCGTCTGTCACCGCCCCCGGCACCGGCGGAGAGCCGGCGTGGGGCATTCGAGTGTGACCGACTTCGCCAATGCCATTGGTAAGCCGTGGAACAATAGAGGGACAGCGGTGTGGGGGCATGAGAGAGACAGTGACAGGCCTGGTCTGTGTCGTCCGCTCTGGGATCGACAGGCAGACGGCGTGGGATATGAACTTCGTCATGAAACAGACTGCGGCCGATCCGTCCTCGGTACCGGACATAACCCGTGGCTGTCTCTCACGGGAGCCAGAGCGTCTAACAGACTGCGGCCGATCCGTCCTCGGTACCGGACATAACCCGTGGCTGTCTCTCACGGGAGCCAGAGCGTCTAACAGACTGCGGCCGATCCGTCCTCGGTACCGGACATAACCCGTGGCTGTCTCTCACGGGAGCCGGAGCGTCTAACAGACTGCGGCCGATCCGTCCTCGGTACCGGACATAACCCGTGGCTGTCTCTCACGGGAGCCGGAGCGTCCTCACGGGAGCCGGAGCGTCTAACAATGACGGTGTGATGTTCTCACGGCGACATTGAGCCGGTGGCGGGGGCGGGGGCGGGGGCGGGGGCGGTGGCGCTGGCGCTGGCGCTTGCGCTGGCGCTGGCGCTGGAGGACGCTCGGACATTGTCCGGTGCATCGCTCCGCCTGCGAGGCGAGGCGGCAGGCACCCGAGCGAGGAGCGCGGCTGCATCCCGCCGACGGAGCAAATTGGTTGTTTTAACGAGGTCGTTAAGGCGGTCGACGTGCTGAGCGTAGCCGCCTTCCAGCGTAGAAGACGCGAGCAAACGCTCCGAGGACGGCCGATGCAATGGCTGGTCGGCTGTGACGCCCTGTCTCGGCTGATGATATTCGCGTAAGGCTGCACGGTTGACTGGTCAGGATGACGATGTCTGTGGGCCCCGGAGCGGCGGATGCTCGCTCGCTGAAGTTTTGCCGGCGCTGTGACCGCAACTGCACCGGTACGAAGGGGTGGGTGGGGGGGGGGGGGGGGCAGCTGAGCTCCGGGAAGTGATTATTTCAGATCAGACGGGCCATCAGACCACAGAGCGGTGTACGGGGTTTGCGGTCTGTGCAAAATAAACGGGTGTAAGAAATCGTGTGAAGTCTTTGTTGGTACTCAGCCACATCGCTTAATACCTGCAAGTCCGTCATAAATCAACAAGGACAATGCTGTTAAGACAAACGTGGATAAATATCACAAGATGACATTGCAAATGGATGTAGTTGTGTACGGAGCGTTGGGCAACTTGAGCTGTATTGATCGCGCTTTTAAGCCTCCGTTTAAGCGCATTAGCGGTAAAGAGGCTGAACAGAACGTAACGCATCGCTATCATCGCTATATCACACGCTATCAGGCAGCGATGCAGCCCGAAATAGGGAAAAAACAACAACACAAAGTTCTCATTAATTCGCTGAGGTGTCTGTTTACGGTTTTGTTTCCAAACAACATGCTTCAGGTATTTTAGATAAATAAACCTCGGATATCCTCGGATATCAGAAACCTTATATCAGTAAGCACAAAGCCATATATACTTTGATAGATAGATAGATAGACATATATAACGTTTGTGTGTTTCCATTTTTGTTGTAGATTCTGCTCGGTAGTGTTGTTGCCGCTGATATCGGCCTGCCTCAGATTGCCAGTGGTGATTCTGCTCGGTGGTGTTGTTGCCGCCGATATCGGCCTGCCTCAGATTGTCAGTGGTGCGGCAGACACCACCTGGTGTCCGCCTCTCCGCCTCTCCGCCAGTGCTGCGGATCTGTCAGACGGGAGCAGCCTGCTAACCCACTTAACGGCCCTGGCCGGACGCGGCGCAACATATATCCGCTGCCCGGCCGGCCGGCGCCTCCCGCCCCGCCCGTCAGTGGGCGCTGTGCCTGCTGACCTATCGCAACACGCTGCGTGCTGTCGGCCGATGCCACGTCGATAACGGCGCAGTGACGGCCGACGGGCCGCCGACGACGACGGATGGGCGAGAGAGGGCGGGAGGGAGGACCTGTTGCCGCCGCCTCGCCGCCCCGCTGGCGGTGGGCGGTAACGCACCGCAGACCGCAGGGAGCGCCGGAACAGGACGCAGTTCGGCGTGGCTCCCGTGTGGGTCCCGTCTCACCCACCGACTGACCGGCCATCGCTCTCCGAGCTCCGAGCCAGACGCTGCAACTGTTTCGGTCAGCACATCGGCTCAACTCGCTTGTTTCTCCACCGTGGCCGCCCGTGGTCCGTGTTTTATTTCGCGCGACTGGCGGCTTGGCCACCTCCCGGGGCAGTGTATTTTTGCCGGCTGGCCACAGTTCATCTTACGCCGTCGGTGTTTGTGTGAGTTATCGGGCCGGCCGTCAAATCAGCCGCCGGCTTCGACGCTCGCCCCGTCGGCTTCGACGCGCGGCCCTGTGTTTAATTACGCGGCCTGTGGTTAGTGGGCGGGGCCGGCGGGCGGCTGGTCTGCGCCGATGTGGGTGGGTGTCAGGGGAGGGCGGGGTCACCCGGTCCTGATTAAGGGCCATCCAGTCAGTTGGCGTGCGGCCGCGCGTCGCGGCTGGATCGATTGGGTGGGTGGGGAGCGGCCGCAGGTCATGCCTGGGTCGTAGTGTCGTTAAGGGGCTGCCTGTCGACCTGTTGCACGGGGTGCGTTCGGTGCCGGCTGCAGCTGGGGTCGACCGAGGCCGCCGTACGGTCTGCAGTCTGTCGACTAGACCTGACTAATGCTCGGGAGCGGCGCTGACATCGGGCTCATTCTGAGGTGCCGTCATGTCAAACAGACCATCACGGCGTTCCCAGTCCCCGACACCTCTCAGGTGGAACCTGAAGACACCTCAAGCCGCGACCAGCCGCCTGGGCGGCGTAGAGCCAGCGCCGCGGCGGCCCACTCGGCTCGGCCTAGGACGCCGCTCGGGCCCCGTTCCAGGTCTCATTCAGCCCACCTGGGCGGACAGAAACGGCCCGGCCGCCGCCTGGCGCGCCGCCTCCGATTGAATTAGGCCGGCGATCGGACGCCATTGAGCGACGGTGCCGTCGGACCTCGGACTCTGTCGCAGACAGCGCCTGCCGGCC